>OX333078.1:31893038-31931507 GCA_946863875.1 Alloplasta piceator | reverse complement strand
AAAACTGATCAAAGTTTGTAATTAAGTAAATCTTATAAAAAACTGCTTTCGTCGCCATTGAAAAATCGCCATTCATTCCTCATTGCCAAAACAAGCAATGGAGATGAATTTTCGCCATTGAATTACCCATTTGAAATCGAATGGGAATCTTCCAATGAGCATTGACTTCCCCATTTAAAACGGAATGGGGATTATCCTATGGGGATTTTTTTGGGCAATGGGGAATGAATGGCGATCATCAATGGAGATTTTTAATCAATTAGATGTTACGAGGTACCTCTTTCTCGATGTAACCATTTTATTTCGAGGCTACCCTTTCTTGAGGTAACACTCCTTTCGGCAATCCTCGAAGAGAACATTTGTTTCCAAGTGAACGGAAAATCTCTACGAGAATTAAATAAATAAGTACAATTACATCTGCAGCCGCCAAAAACTCCTTGCATGGATTTTTTCGACACCGACTTCTGCGCTAATATTCCGTACTCACAACCGTCTAGATAAGCATACTCTTCGCATAATCCGTATGGGAGTTCAGCGGTTGCCGTCCTGCGACATCTCGCGCCAAGTCTCGGAACTAACGCGACGCGGTTCGTGGTGATAATAATAATAATAATCCTCTGCCTACGTTACGAACATGTGACAGGCGCACGATCGCTTGTTCTCACGGGATAAATGTGATAATGTAAATAATAATTAAATAATGAATAATAATAATAATAAATAATGATAATAATTAAATAATTAATAATAATAATGGAGGCAATAATTGTTAATTTATTATTATTGTTATTCCCGTAGTAAAAAACTCCATTGAATCGCCAATGGCAACCAATGGTCCTCATACGACTCCATTGGACAATGAATGGGGACCCATTGAGATTTCCGCATTTATCAATGGCGTACAGGGCTGACCATTTATCAGTGAATGGGTATCCATTGAACATCAAATGCGGATGAATCGAACGATCATCATTACTCAATGATGCTCATTGGAAAGCCAATGCGGATGAATCGAATGATCATCATTACTCAATGATGCTCATTGGAAAGCCAATGTGGATGTATCGAGCGATCAGCATTGCCCAATGGTGTCCATGGGAAGGTAAATGCTGATGAACGAAATGATCCGCTTTACCCAATGATGTACATTGGAAAGTCAATGCGGATGAACTTAAAGATCAGCATTTCCCCTGAAAGAAATTATGGTTGGCCATACCATGCATTTTACTATAAATTATGGTAACTCGGGTAACTTCTATATTTTATAGTAAAATCATAGAACATCTAAAATAGTTGCATGAACTATAAATGTGGTATTCCTAGCAATTGATATGATAATTGCAGCTATTTAATGCACACCGTATTTATGGTGAGAACAATGAGTTTGGCATGGTTGTTTTTACCAGATCGCATAATCCCATATCTTATCTGTCATTTTTTATCTTTACATTTAAAAAAATTGGTCTAACAGACCAACATAGTTGAACGAGTGTTCAAATTGAATATTTGGATTGTCGCAGGTAACATTCATATGTTAAAACTAGCCATTTCCGTCGCTCAGGTTGTATGTTTGGAATTACCATTTTTTTCAGTGAAACGCACTATCTACATTAATCTTTCTAGCTATTTAATGATTTAATGTAACAAACCAAACTGCTGAAATTACTATCTTGCATTCGGGTCATCACGTGTCTCTATTAATTGTTACTAAACATGTTATAAAAAATATATAGCCCTTGCAAATTAATTTAATATGCATAGTTAACAGCCCCGAACAAAGATACACTGAGAGAAAAAAACCATGGTGAGCTCAAACATCCGCTATGGTAAAAAGGGTTATAGTATGATTAATCATATTCTATGATCCTATACATATGAAGTCTACAATTTTGTAAAGCTTTGTCTTTTCTTTAACAGAAGGGGAAAAGAAAAAAGACCCTTTTTGATGGGAATCCTTTTCGGGGATTCGACCATCTTGCGTTTTGCCGCAATGTTCAATGTATTAAATATCCATACTGAAAAATAAGGATATCAGAAATAGACGAGCTCGGAAAGGATATAGGCTACGAGAGACAGGTCTGCTTGTGCGAGAGGTAACCACCTGGCGGATTTTTGGGGTACTGAAAAATCTGCAGATATGATCACTGAGAGAAAAAGTGGTTATAGTGTGGTTAACCATATTCTATGACTGGACAAGCAATAATATGATAAGCGCTACCATATGATTACTTGATAAGCACTACCATATTATTGCTTGTCCAGTCATAGAATATGATTAACCACACTATAACCCCTTTTCCTCTCAGTGATCATATCTGCAGATTTGTCAGTACCCCAAAAATCCGCCAGGTGGCTACCTCTTGCACAAGCGAACCTGCCTCTCGACGCCTATATCCTTCCAAGCTCGTCTATGTCTGATATCCTTATTTTTCAGTATGGATATTTAATACATCGAACATTGCGGCAAAACCTAAGATGGTCGAATCCCCGAAAAGGATTCCCATCAGAAAGGGTATTTTTTCTTTTCCCTTCTGTTAAAGAAAAGACGAAGCTTTACGAAATTATAAACTTCATATGCTATACATTCAAAGATTGAAATGTTTAAAAATATATATTGTGTAAAAATTGAAAAAAAAATTATTTCATTTAAATACATATGTGTTTAGTTTGAAATAATATTTATTAATATTAGGATGAATATGGTAACATCTACTATGTACGGAAGTTTAGTGCACGATATAATGTGTAAAATAGAACAGCGGGTTAAGCGAATAACCATATCGTATGGTAAACCCTACTATCATGTAGTGCATTTTCCAAAACAAGGTATGTATGTTACAACTACGTGTGCTACGTGAATCAATTGGTGTACCGAAGAGAACCAAATAATGCGTCCACTTACGTAGTAGATGTCCAATGTACCAACGATCTTGTAATTCGTATGAAATCTTATAGTAAATGATACCTTCCTCAATAATCAGATCGCACACAATTGTATTGTACACTCAACCATTCCACGATAATAAATATTGCCAAACAGTTGGGTACTTCCCAAGAAAATTATGTTCATACATACATTTAGCATTTGTTGGATGAATTATAAGCTGTTAGTGGGAATTATTATACATTAATAGCCGAGCAATCCAAATTGTGGTAGCGCCCTATATACTTTGTAGTAATCTGTATTAAAAACTAGTAGTTGCGCCAAAGTCGGAAGAGCATAGTAGATCACATCTTCTTTTCATTGCCTCTAACCATAACTATGGTAACGGGCAACAAAAATATAGTCGGGGTTACTCAAACAAAATTTTACTATGCAAATCGCCTACCATATACCATATAGATTTTTTTCAGTGCACAGATGTTCATTGGAACCCAAATGCGACTAACGATGAAATGATCAGCATTTACCAAGGATACCCATTGAATAATAAGTAACTACGAATTATACAATGATCAACATTTATCAATAATGTCACTTCATTGATGACTGATCGAATGATGAGCAGCATTCATTAACGATGCTGCAATTCATATTCGAGGTTCAATGCTGAACAATTGAACCCATCGATCGATGAGAATTTTTCCGAATGCGAATTTCTCAAACGGCGGTGAATTAATAAAATTAAGTAAGAGTAGATGTCGCTGATTCTCATATATGAACCAAATATTTTCTTCAATTGCAATAAATGCTGATGATTATATGGATGGACAATTAATATTAGCATAAGCTCGGAAATTATTCGAAAGTAATTTAAAAAAAATATATTATAAACTGCTCATCAAGTACGCGTACGTTTGGGACAAATGATTTTTAAAACCGTTTATTTTTAACACATACACATAATTTTATCAGTCCTTCTCAACCCGATTTGTGAGAGGAGAAACGTATATACTTTCATTATCAATCGTCATCTGAATACACTTAAAATCTATTTTCTCAATTCTGAGCTTCAATAATTTCTATTAAATGTAATAATATATATAATGCGTATATAATTATTGGTCGTTATGCTAATATTAGCATTATGATTAACCTTACTTACTGATAACTCACATCATTTGATTATTTAATGCGTAATTCCATGTATATATAGCAATCATATGAAAGAATCTCCATTGATGATCCCATTTATTCCCCATTGCCCACAAAAACCAATGGAGGTGAATGGCGAATTAACTAGAGAGATTGTCTCCATTGAATCCTCATAGGATAATCCCCATTCCGTTTCAAATGAGGAATTCAATGGCGAAAATGTTCTTAGACAATTCGGCATTCATATCCATTGGTTTTGTGGGCAATGGGGAATGAGTGGCGAACAGCAATGGAGATTCTTTCGTATAGTAAAAACTTCATTCATCGCCATTGAAAAATCCCCATTCATTCCCGATTGCCAAAATAACCAATGGGGATGAATGCCGAATTGCCTAAGGGGATTGTCTCCATTGAATCCCCATTAGATAATCCCCATTCCGTTTCAAATGGGGAATTCAATGGCGAAAATCCCCTTAGGCAATTCGGCATTCATCTCCATTGGTTATTTCGGCAATGGGGAATGAATGGGGATTTTTCAATGGCGACGAATGGAGTTTTTTACTACGGGTTACTATTATTGAATCGCATTTTCAGTTACTACTGAAGTGACATTATTGATAAATGTTGACCATTGTATAATTCGTTACTCATTATTCAATGGGCACCATTGGTAAATGCTGATCATTCAGTTCAACCACATTTACTTTCCAATGAACATCATTGGGTAAAGCTGATCATTTTGTTCATCAGCATTTGCCTTCCAATGGACACCATTGGCCAATGCTGATCGCTCGATCCATCCGCATTTGCTTTCCAATGGACATCATTGAGTAATGGTGATCATTCGGTTCATCCGCATTTGCTGTCCAATGGAAGTCATTGGGCAATGGTGACTTTTCAATGGATATCCATTCACTGATCAATGGTCATTCCTATACGTCATTGACAAATGCGGAAATCCCAATGGGTCCCCATTCATTGTCCAACGAAGTCGTATGAGGACCATTGGTTGCCATTGGCGATTCAATGGAGTTTTTTACATACCTCAATTCCTAATAGTATAAATGATATCCAACATAAAAAAATTTGATTTTTGAAAATCTCAGGGTAGTGTAACCCCTTAAGGTCTATGCACGTTTGTTGCTTTTTAAGCCGTTTGGGTTCAGCGGTAACTAATATGAACTCGCGATTGAGCGAGAAGATAAACGTCTTCTGTAGACAGTTTTCGAAAAATCATGCTCAAGATACGTTTTTTTTTTTCCGTCTATTTTTATATAGCTCACCACGAGAACACGTATCACTCGTGTACGTGATGAGAACGTTGAAACTAGAAGCGTGTCAGCTGTTTCCAGGCTAAATGGGCGGTCACAGGTTGCTTGTGTGCACCGTTATAGAATGGGCTCACGGATCTCGATTATTATAATGAGATTCGCATCCTGAGCTACAGTATTATCTTCCCTATGCTTTGTGAAAATGACTTCCTCAATTGGGGATGTTCCATGGATGTTAATTTGACAAAATTCGACTCGGAGAAATTCAGACAAAGGAATTTGGCGTAGGGGAGTTTAGGGCTGAAGTGTCGATTCGAAATTTGTCTTGACTTGGGAGAATTGAGAGAATTTGACTTAGGAGAATTAGTTTGAGACAGTTGAGTCGTTAGTTCAAAACTATGTTAAGAATATAAAATTATTACGAGAGAAATCCATTGTCAAAATACTTCTTAAAAATTTCAAGACAATTAGGAAACTTGTCAGTGATAAGTGTCAATACCAAAATTTCACAATAACAAGTAGCTTTTTGGGAGTAAATCGATTCATTGATTTAGTTTTTACCATTCGAGCAAATGATGACATCGCGATTTTTTACTAACGAGTTACCTAATCTTGAATTTTGTACTAATTATTTTGACAATTCTTTCGATACTATAATAATTTTGTTTTGCTGTCTCATAAAGGAAACTTTGTTTCTACCATAATTTTGGTATAGCGACTCAACTACCTTTACTTGAAGGAAATTGACTGAGGGCCATTCAATTTACACGAAATTCACTTGGGAGAGTTTAATTTCAATGAAATTGGCTATGGGGAAATTGACTTCGAGAGTTTCTACTCAGGGGAATTAAACAGGAAGGACTTGAACTCGCGAGAATTGATTTCGAAAAAAACTGTCTGAGGGAAACTTAACTAGCGGAATTGGGGATGAGGTACTTCAACTCGAAGGTTTTTGACTCAGAAACATCAACTCGAAGGTTCCTGACTCAACTAAGTTTAAACCAGACAATCCTGTCTCAGAGAAGGTTAGGACGAAGCATTTTTAATCAGGGGTGATCAATTTGAAAGTCATTGACTCAGATGAGTTAATTGAATAAAATTGGCTATGGGGAAATAGACTTGAAGACTTTCTACTCAGGGGATTTAAACGTGAAAAGAATTTGAACTCGGGAGAATTGATTTCGAAGGCAACTGACTTCAGGAACTCAACTAGCGGAACTGGGGATTGACTCAGGGATATTGACTCGAAGGTTTTCGACTCAGGGACATTGACTCGAAGGTTTTTGACTCAGGGACATTGACTCGAAGGTCCTGACTCAACTAAGTATAAACCAGACAATTCTCTCTCAGAGAAGTTTAAGACAAAGGATTTTAAATTAGGGGTGATCAATTTGAAAGCCATTGACTCAAATGAGTTAATTGAATTAAATTGGTTATGGGTAAATTGTCTTCAAGACTTTCTACTCAGAGGAGTAAAACAAGAAGGGAATTTGAACTCGGGAGAATCGATTTCGAAGGAAAGTGACTTAGAGGAACTTAACTAGCGGAATTGGGGATGAGGTATTTCAACTTGAAGGTTCAGGGAGGACTCAGGAACATCGACTGGAAGGTTCCTGACTCACCTAAGTTTAAACCGGATAATTCTGTCTCAGAGAAGTTTAGGACAAAGCATTTTTAATGAGGGGGTGATCAATTTAACTCACGTTGAATTAGATGAATTAGACTGAAACGGGATTAGCATGAAGTGCTTCAACTCGAAGGTTTTTGACTCAGGGGAGTTAACCTGAAGGTTTCCAACGCAGAGACTTCTCCCTCAAAGATTTATGTCTCAAAGGAGTTGACAACAAATAATTTTGAATCGGTGGCACTCAATTTTGAGTACCGTGACTCCCAGGGCAGTTCAACTCAGACTCCTCTCCCGAATTAAAGATTTATGAGTTTCCCGTGCGTGAATTTGAGAAGGTCTCATTCTCCGTTATTTCAAATGCCGTGCTGCTCAAACTCCGTGGTCAAATGCCGTGTGTATCAAACTCCGTTCTTCATTTTCCGGCGTTTCCCCCTTCTCCCTAATAATCCGAAAGGGTCACCACTCGCTCCGAGCTCGACCCTCGCACCTTTTTTTTTAAATCGCCTGTGTACCTGCTTTGTCTATACCCCATTACTAATAATACGGTTCGTAGCAACGAGGAACTGGACGGCCACGTGGTTCAGTTAACATCTCACGAAATGTCATCGCGCCGCACTGCCTCAGTGATTCTCAAGACTTCAAGCCGCAGCCGTTTTTTCCAATGTTATAGATTAATATGTGAAATAATATTATGATATTAATTAATCACGGATAATAATCGCTCGCTCGGATGTATTCATACACGGAATAATTCACGGTAGATCTAAACTGAATTCTCGTAGTATATATTGTACCGCATGAAATAATCCCTCCGTGATTATTAACATTCATGTTCTTGTAAAAAAAATAGAATGAAAGACGCACTGTTTTTGTACATATATCACTGTTATGATTCTATCAGACCATACCATACTAACAGATATTCATATTATATGAGGGGCATTCCACGCCAAATCAACCACTTTAGAATCCAACCCCTTTCGATTTGGCTAAAACATTTTTATTTTTTTCTACCCTTCCAAAAACATTTTACAGAAATTTTTCAAATTTTTTCACCCAACCGGTAAAAAATTATGAACTTTTCAGGAAAAATGAGCTTTTTATTTTTCAAATATCTATAACTTTTTCAAAAATTGACATATCTGGATGTTTTTTTTTTATGTGTATTTTTCTATGTACTTTTTAGAAATAAAATAGAAAAAAATATTCGGGCTGATCTTCAACGTTTTTTTTTGCGAATTTTCAGAAAAAAAAAATTTCTCGATTATTATCATTTTTAATTTTTCTTATCTTTTTTTTGATAGAAACTTTTCCATTTTATGCAAATTCACTGAAATTTTCAGAGTGGGATTTTTTTGTTTTCTATTTCTTTTTTCAATTCAAAATTTTTTTTTTCACTCAGCTTATTTCTCATAATACCACTCTTGGGATTTTTGAGGATGTCGAAAAAACCTCAAATTTTGAAAAAAAAATAATAATAAATGCAATCGAAAGTGGTATCCATCGAAAAGAAAATTTATTTTTCAAATATCTATAACTTTTTTGAAAATTGACTTTTCGTGACGTTGTTTTTTTGAAAATTTATGTTTATCAATGTACTTTTCAGAAAAAAAACGGAAAAAAATATTCGGGCCAATCTTCAACGTTTGTTTTGCGAATTTTCAAAAAAAAAAAAAAAATTTCTCGATTATTGTCATTTTTAATTTTTCTTATCGTTTTTTTTATAAAAACTTTGCCATTTTCTGCAAATTCACTGAAATTTTCAGAATAGGATTTTTTTTCAATTCAAAATTTTTTTTTTTACTCAGCTCATTTCTTATATTATCACTTTGGGAATTTTTGAGGATGTTGAGAGAATGTCAAAGTTCGAAAAAAAATAATAATAAATGAAATTGAAAGTTTTAATCATCGAAAAAATTTCAATGTTTTTTGAAAAAGTAGGACAAAAAATGGAAGATAGTTCTGGATAATTTTTTTATTCAGAACTATTTAGACTTTTCAAAAGCGTCCACTTTATCATTGCACAATGATTTTCATCATCCTTAATTTGGCATTGCGATTTTTGCCATTATTAAGGGGTTATGAGCAAAAGAAATATTGGAAAATCAATAACTACCGTGGTTCACGGTATTCAGACTTTTCAAAAGCGTCCACTTTATCAATGCACAATGATTTTCATCGTCCTTAATTTGGCATTGCGATTTTTGCAATTATTAAGGGGTTATGGGCAAAAGATATATTGAAAAATGAATAACTACCGTGGCTCACGGTATACAGACTTTTCAAAAGCGTCCACTCCATCATTGCACAATGATTTTTATCGTCCTCAATTTGGCATTGCGATTTTCGCAATTATTAAGGGGTTATGGACAAAAGAGATATTGAAAAATCAATAACTAGCGTGGTTCACGGTATTCAGACTTTTCATAAGCGTCCACTTTATCATTGCACAATGATTTTTATCGTCCTTAATTTGGCATTGCGATTTTTGCACTTATTAAGGGGTCATGGGCAAAAGAAATATTGAAAAATCAATAACTACCGTGGTTCACGGTATTCAGACTTTTCAAAAGCGTCTACTTTATCAATGCACAATGATTTTCATCGTCCTTAATTTGGCATTGCGATTTTTGCAATTATTAAGGGGTTATGGGCAAAAGAAATATTGAAAAATCAATAACTACCGCGGTTCACGGTATTCAGACATTTCAAGAGCGTCCACTTCATCATTGCACAATGATTTTCATCGTCCTTAATTTGGCATTGCGATTTTCGCAATTATTAAGGGGTTATGAGCAAAAGAAATATTGAAAAATCAATAACTACCGTGGTTCACGGTATTCAGACTTTTCAAAAGCGTCCACTTTATCATTGCACAATGATTTTCATCGTCCTCAATTTAGCATTGCGATTTCTGCAATTATTAAGGGGTTATGGGCAAAAGAAATATTGAAAAATCAATAACTACCGTGGTTCACGGTATTCAGACTTTTCAAAAGCTTCCACTTCATCATTGCACAATGTTTTCAGTCATTCTTAATTTGACATTGCGATTTTCGCAATTATTAAGGTGTTAATGACAAAAGAAATATTTGAAAATCAATAACTACCGTGTTTTACGGTATTCAGGCTCTTCAAAAGCGTCCACTCTACCATTGCACAATAATTCTCATCATCCTTAATTTGGCATCGCGATTTTCGCAATAATTAAGGTGTTATCGACGAAATAAATATTGAAAAATCAATAACTACCGTGTTTATCGGGATTCAGACTTTTTAAAAGCGTTCACTCCATCACTGTACAATGATGTTCATCATCAATATGTTTGTAAATGTCTGAATCCCGATAAACACGGTAGTTATCGATTTTTCAATTTTTCTTTTGCTCATAACCCCTTAATAATTGCGAAAATCGCAATGCCAAATTAAGGACGATAAAAATCATTGTGCAATGATAAAGTGGACGCTTTTGAAAAGTCTGAATACCGTGAACCACGGTAGTTATTGATTTTTCAATATTTCTTTTGCCCATAACCTCTTAATAATTGCAAAAATCGCAATGCCAAATTAAGGACGCTGAAAATCATTGTGCAATAATAAAGTGGACCCTTTTGAAAAGTCTGAATACCGTAAGACACGATAGTTATTGTTTTTTCAATATTTCTTTTGCCCATAACCCCTTAATAATTGTTGAAATCGCAATAACAAATTACGGATGACTGAAAACATCATGCAATGATAAAGTGGGAGCTTTTGAAAAGTCTGAATAGCGTGAACCATGGTAGTTATTGATTTTTCAATATTTCTTTTGCCCATTACCCCTTAATAATTGCAAAAATCGCAATGCCAAATTAAGGACGATAAAAATCATTGTGCAATGATGAAGTGGACGCTTTTGAAAAGTCTGAATACCGTGAATCACGGTAGTTATTGATTTTTCAATATTTCTTTTAGCCATTACCCCTTAATAATTGCAAAAATCGCAATTTCAAATTAAGGACGATGAAAATCATTGTGCATTGATAAAGTGGACGTTTTCGAAAAGTCTGAATACCGTGCACCACGGTAGTTATTGATTTTTCAATATTTCCTTTGCCCATAACCCCTTAATAATTGCAAAAATCGCAATGCTAAATTGAGGACGACAAAAATCATTGTGCAATGATAAAGTAGACGCTTTTGGAAAGTCTAAATACCGTGAACCACGGTAGTTATTGATTTTTCAATATTTCTTTTGCTCATAACCCCTTAATAATTGCGAAAATCGCAATGCCAAATTAAGGACGATGAAAATCATTGTGCAATGATAAAGTGGACGCTTTTGAAAAGTCTGAATACCGTGAACCGCGGTAGTTATTGATTTTTCAATAGTTCTTTTGCTCATAACCCCTTAATAATTGAAAAAATCGCAATGCCAAATTGAGGATGATGAAAATCATTGTGCATTGATAAAGTGGACGCTTTTGAAAAGTCTAAATACCGTGATTTACGGTAGTTATCGATTTTTCAATATTTCTTTTGCTCATAACCCCTTAATAATTGCGAAAATCGCAATGCCAAATTGAGGATGATGAAAATCATTACGCAGTAATGAAGTGGACGCTTTTGAAAAGTCTGAATACCGTGCACCACGGTAGTTATTGATTTTTCAATATTTCCTTTGCCCATAACCCCTTAATAATTGCAAAAATCGCAATGCTAAATTGAGGACGACAAAAATCATTGTGCAATGATAAAGTAGACGCTTTTGGAAAGTCTAAATACCGTGAACCACGGTAGTTATTGATTTTTCAATATTTCTTTTGCTCATAACCCCTTAAAATTGCGAAAATCGCAATGCCAAATTAAGGACGATGAAAATCATTGTGCAATGATAAAGTGGACGCTTTTGAAAAGTCTGAATACCGTGAACCGCGGTAGTTATTGATTTTTCAATAGTTCTTTTGCTCATAACCCCTTAATAATTGCAAAAATCGCAATGCCAAATTGAGGATGATGAAAATCATTGTGCATTGATAAAGTGGACGCTTTTGAAAAGTCTAAATACCGTGATTTACGGTAGTTATCGATTTTTCAATATTTCTTTTGCTCATAACCCCTTAATAATTGCGAAAATCGCAATGCCAAATTAAGGACGATGAAAATCATTGTGCAATGATAAAGTGGACTTTTTAAAAAAGTCTGAATACCGTGTACCACGGTAGTTATTGATTTTTCAATATTTTTTTTGACCATAACCTCTTAATAATTGCGAAAATCGCAATGCCAAATTGAGGATGATGAAAATCATTACGCAGTAATGAAGTGGACGCTTTTGAAAAGTCTGAATACCGCGAACCACGGTAGTTATTGATTTTTCAATATCTCTTTTGCCCATAACCCCTTAATAATTGCAAAAATCGCAATGCCAAATTGAGGACGATAAAAATCATTGTGCAATGATGGAGTAGACGCTTTTGAAAAGTCTGTATACCGTGAATCACGGTAGTTATTGATTTTTTAATATTTCTTTTGCCCATAACCCCTTAATAATTGCAAAAATTGCAATGCTAAATTAAGGACGATGAAAATCATTGTGCATTGATAAAGTGGACGCTTTTGAAAAGTCTAAATACCGTGAACCACGGTAGTTATTGATTTTTCAATATTTCTTTTGCCCATAACCCCTTAATAAGTGCAAATATAGCAATGCCAAATTAAGGACGATAAAAATCATTGTGCAATGATAAAGTGGACGCTTTTGAAAAGTCTGAATACCGTGAATTACGGTAGTTATTGATTTTTCAATATTTCTTTTGCTTATAACCCCTTAATAATTGCAAAAATCGCAATGCCAAATTAAGGACGATGAAAATCATTGTGCATTGATAAAGTGGACGCTTTTGAAAAGTCTAAATACCGTGAACCACGGTAGTTATCGATTTTTCAATATTTCTTTTGCCCATAACCCCTTAATAATTGCAAAAATCGCAATGCCAAATTAAGGATGATGGGAATCATTGTACATTGATAAAGTGGACGCTTTTGAAAAGTCTGAACACCGTGAACCACGGTAGTTATTGATTTTTCAATATTTTTTTTGCCCATAATCCCTTAATAATTGCAAAAATCACAATGCCAAATTAAGGACGATGAAAATCATTGTGCAATGATAAAGTGGACGTTTTTGAAAAGTCCAAGTACCGTAAAACACGATAGTTATTGTTTTTTCAATATTTCTTTTGCCCATAACCCTTTAATAATTGTGAAAACCGCAATGCCAAATTAAGGACGATGAAAATCATTGTGCAATGATAAAGTGGACGCTTTTGAAAAGTCTGAATACCGTGAATCACGGTAGTTATTGATTTTTCAATATTTCTTTTGCCCATAAACCCTCAATAATTGCAAAAATCGCAATGCTAAATTAAGGACGATGAAAATCATTGTGCAATGATAAAGTGGACATTTTTGAAAAGTCTGAATGGTTCTGAATAAAAAAATTATTCAGAACTATCTTCCATTTTTTGTCCTACTTTTTCAAAAATTATTGAAATTTTTTCGATGATTACCACTTTCAATTTCATTTATTATTATTTTTTTTCGAACTTTGACATTCTCTCAGCATCCTCAAAAATTCCCAAAGTGATGATATAAGAAATAAGCTGAGTAAAAAAAAAATTTTTTGAATTGAAAAAAAATCCTACTCTGAAAATGTCAGTGAATTTGCAGAAAATGGCAAAGTTTTTATAAAAAAAACGATAAGGAAAATTAAAAATGACAATAATCGAGAAATTTTTTTTTTTTTTTTTTTGAAAATTCGCAAAGCAAACGTTGAAGATCGGTCCGAATATTTTTTTCCGTTTTTTTTCTGAAAAGTACATTGATAAACATAAATTTTCAAAAAAACAACGTCACGAAAAGTCAATTTTCAAAAAAGTTATAGATATTTGAAAAATAAATTTTCTTTTCGATGGATACCACTTTCGATTGCATTTATTATTTTTTTTTCAAAATTTGAGGTTTTTTCGACATTCTCAAAAATCCCCAGAGTGGTATTATAAGAAATAAGCTGAGTGAAAAAAAAATTTTGAATTGGAAAAGGAAATAGAAAACGAAAAAATCCCACTCTGAAAATTTCAGTGAATTTGCATAAAATGGAAAAGTTTCTATCAAAAAAAAGATAAGAAAAATTAAAAATGATAATAATCGAGAAATTTTTTTTTTCTGAAAATTCGCAAAAAAAAACGTTGAAGATCGGCCCGGATATTTTTTTCTATTTTATTTCTAAAAAGTACATAGAAAAACACACATAAAAAAAAACATCCAGATATGTCAATTTTTGAAAAAGTTATAGATATTTGAAAAATAAAAAGCTTATTTTTCCTGAAAAGTTCATAATTTTTTACCGGTTGAGTGAAAAAATTTGAAAAAATTCTGTAAAATATTTTTGGAAGGGTAGAAAAAAATAAAAATGTTTTAGCCAAATCGAAAGGGGTTGGATTCTAAAGTGGTTGATTTGGCGTGGAATGCCCCTCATATAATATGAATACCTGTTAGTATGGTATGGTCTGATAGAATCATAACAGTGATATCTGTACAAAAACAGTGCGTCTTTCATTCTATTCTTTTTACAAGAACATGAATGTTAATAATCACGGAGGGATTATTTCATGCGGTACAATATATACTACGAGAATTCAGTTTAGAGAATCTACCGTGAATTATTCCGTGTATGAATACATCCGAGCGAGCGATTATTATCTGTGATTAATTAATATCATAATATTATTTCACATATTAATCTATGAAATTGGAAGAAACGGCTGTGACTTAAAGTGTTGAGAATCACTGAGGCAGTGCGGCGCGATGACATTTCGTGAGATGTTAACCGAACCACGTGGCCGTCCAGTTCGTCGTTGCCACGAACCGTATTATTAGTAATGGGGTATAGACAAAGCAGGTACACGGGCGATTTAAAAAAAAAGGTGCGAGGGTCGAGCTCGGAGCGAGTGGCGACCCTTTCGGATTATTAGGGAGAAGGGGGAAACGCCGGAAAATGAAGAACGGAGTTTGATACACACGGCATTTGACCACGGAGTTTGAGCAGCACGGCATTTGAAATAACGGAGAATGAGACCTTCTCGTGAATTTGATTGAGGCCCCGACTAGGCCCCAATCGGTTTTCCCTAACTTACTTTGGGCCCTTGACTGCAAGTCCAATAGGGCCCCTGAATGGACGGTCACGCTTTTTCGACAACGGCCCTAGAAGGTTGCCAAATGGAGGGCCTTTACAACCGCCTCACGTCTGCCATGTCGAATCCACGGCAAGCCCATGGTAAAGCCCTATCAGGGCCCTAGTACGTACGTAGTATCGCTCCGCGTGTAGATTGTAAAATTGAATAATAATAATAATAATAATAATAATATAATTGTTATTAATAATTATTTATAATATATTATAAATAATTATTATTACATATTATAATAATATATCATTAATAATTCTCCAAGAGAATTGTCATGAAAAAATAGTATAAAGCAGAGGATTTCGATGTAGAAATCTTGCGGGTATGACTTTCCTCGAGGCATGACTTCCTGAGAGGCCTGACTCTGCGGTGTCGATTACAACCCGTGCTCCCACTTTGGCTATATAAGCATACCATTTGCATATTCCGTATGCGAGAGAGCGCACGCCGTATGCGACATCTCATAGCGAGTCTCGGAACTAACTCCCCGGGAAGCCCGATTAGGCCCTCTGAGGGTTGCCTTGTCAGGGCCATGTTTGAAATAATTAAGGCTCCGATACTTTCGCCCTATTTGGGCCCGATTTGGTTCTGTTGTAATTATACCGACTTCTTTAAATATTGGTTGCCCGATCGAAGCCCGACAAGGTCATCAACGGGTTGCCTGAGGTCAGCCATATTGTAAGTAAGCCTGGTGACCTTGGCATTGTCCTGTCACAGCCCAACCTGGCGGTGTTATGGCAATTCATGACAGGGCATCCACATTTAAGCCCGACAAGATCTTCAACGGGTTACCTTAAGTCAGCCATGTTGTAAGTAAGCCTGGAAACCTTGGCACTGCCATGTCGGGGCCCAACCTGGCGGTGTTATGGAAATTTATGACAGGGCATCCACGTTTAAGCCCGACAAGGTCCTCAACGGATTGCCTTTGGTCAGCCATATTGTAAATAGGCCTGGCAACCTTGGCATTGCCCTGTCAGGGCCCATCCTGGCGGTGTAAGGGCAATTCCTGACAAAGCATCCACGTTCAAGCCCGACAAGGTCCTGACTTAATTAAGTCAGGGCTTCCCTAAAATTTTCACGCACGGGTTATGGGAAATGGGACCGTACGCATCCTTCTAAAAGTCTCGGATCACTCGGACAATGGCGTCATCTCTGGCAACAACGTTCTATATACAAACTGGAGGGAAATTAAAGACCAAAAGAAAACAAAACGTAGCGGAACCAAACGAGATTAATATTCATACGTCTAATCAGCAATTACAACGGGAGGAAAAGTGCCAGAGTGCGAATTCTCCGCTATATTCAACACGCTCGACAGCTTGTTGAACCCACCATCAACCTCTTGATGTCCGTATATGGAAATTGAGGGAGATACACGTGTGCGGTATCGGGGATGGTTTTATCGCGATGAATTGTCGACGCACTCGACGATTTCGCGATAAAGATCTCGAAAATGAAATTGCTGCATGCGCCGTGTAGCGCTACATGGAATAAAAAGAGAGAAACAAAAGAAACGGAACTAAAAGCAACGCGAGTTCCGAGTTCTGGGTGAAAAAGAGAGAGAGAGAGGAAGGTACACGTGAGTGCGGAACAGCACAACAACTTTTCGAGAGCGTAATTCACTGGAACGATTTCCAAGTGTACGGGAGATGGAATGAGAAATATCCAGCGGAGGGCATACGCTGGGAGACCAAGATAGATGTATGGGTCATTCCATGTCAAATCGACCAAGAATTGGAATCGACCCCTTTCAATGTAGATGAAATTTGGTCAGAAGTTTTCGATTATAATAAAACAAAGTTCTACCAAAGGAACGAAATTAAAAAAAAAAAAATCGAAAGTTATGCAAGATTCAAAATTTTAACATTTTTTAAATCTTTCAAATTTATTTTTTAAATATCCTGAAAACTATTATAGTTGCGCAAAAATCTTTCTGGGTTCAACTCGAAGAGTATGCTTGTGGCTACGAAAAAAAAATATTCTGGAAAAAAAAATTTGAAAAATGATGAATTTGGAGAATTTTGAATTTTTATAAATCGTGCAAATCCACGATTAACGTTAAATTTTCGATTACATTTTTTTTATATAATACCTTGTACTGATCCTAAAAGATCCTGAAATTTTCAGAAAGGTGTTTGTTTTTTTTTCAAAAATGTGAATTGTTGAATTTTTAAAAGTCGAGCAAAACCACGATCAACGTTAAATTTTTGGTTAAATTTTTTTTTATACAATACCTTGTACTGATTTTAAAAGATCCTGAAATTTTCTGGATAGTGTTTTTTTGTTTCAAAAATGTAAATTTTTTAATTTTGGTAAAAAATTTTTTTGCTTTCAGTTAAGTAAAGTTGAGCAATCATGGAATTTTGTAATTATGAGCAGTAAAAATTTCAATCAATGACTTAAGAATGTAAAAAACAGTAACATAATTTTAATTTTGCGTTATGTTGTATATTTGGTAAAGCATTTTAAGCGTAAGCTTAATATACATCATTTACATTAAGTTTACGCTTAAAACGCTTTACTGCTCAAAATTACAGAATTAAATGATTGCTCAACTTCACTTCATTTAGAGGTAAAAACAATTTTTTTTACCAAAATTCACAAATTCATATTTTTGAAAATTTCAGGATCTTTTACGATCAGTACGAGGTATCATATGAATAAATGAAACAAAAAATTTAATGTTGATCGTGGATTTACACGATTTTTAAAAATTCAAAAATTCATATCTTTGAAAAAAAAACACCTTTCTGAAAATTTCAGGATCTTTGAAGATCAGTACAAGGCATTATACGAAAAAAAATTGAACCAAAAATATAATGTTGATCGTGAATTTTCACGATGTTTGAAAAATCAAAATTCTCCAAATTCATCATTTTTCAATTTTTTTTTTTCGAAATATTTTTTTTCGTAGCCCCAAGTATGATCTTCAAGACGGATTCAGAACGATTTTTCGTAACTACAATAGTTTTCGGGATACTTGAAAAATAAACTTGAAAGACTTCGAAAAAAATTATAAAATTTTGAATGTTGCATAACTTTCGAAATTTTTTTTTTAATCTTTCTCCTTCGGTAGAACTTCGTTTTATTATAAACAAAAACTTCTGACCAAATTTCATCGAAATTGAAAGGGGTCGATTCCAACTCTTGGTCGATTTGACATGGAATGACCCATATGTACATAAATATATATATGTGTACGTACAAAAGCGTTACGCGTCGTCGTTGTGCGATTAAAACGAGTGGGTTCTCTCGCCCGGTGGTTGGGAAAAAAAAAAAGTAGAACCCTGGCAAAAATAGAAGGGTTAGAGGGTTGCGCATGGAATTCGCGGCATGGTAACAATTTTTTTTCTCCCTTATTTCCTTTCCGGGTTGATCCACCCAGCCCGAAGCCCGACCATTTTTCCTTTGTCCGCCCTGGGCCGCGTCGCTCACTGCTATCTCGACGAGTGGTCGGAAAATCGAAAATCGATAACGTCTCACAGCCTGTATATTTCCAGTGTACGGGAGCCTTTGTTCCTCGCCGTGGAATAAAAAAATCGAATTCTCTTTGCTCAAACCACTCGATTAAGGCCAGACTACAGTAATTTCTCGGCAGAAGCTCAATTCTTTATTCATCCCCGTAGTAAAAAACTCCATTCGTCGCCATTGAAAAATCCCCATTCATTCCCCATTGCCAAAATAACCAACGGAGATGAATGCCGAATTGCCTGAGGGGATTTTTGCCATTGAATTCCCCATTTGAAATCGAATGAGGATTTTCCAATGAGGATTGACTTACCCATTTGAAACGGAATGGGGATTATCCTATGGGGAGTCTATGAAGAAAATCCCCATAGGCAATTCGGCATTCATCTCCATTGGTTTTTGTAGGCAATGGGGAATGAATGGCGATAATCAATGGAGATTCTTTCATATAGTAAAAAACTCCATTCGTCACCATTGAAAAATCGCCATTCATTCCCCATTGCCAAAATAACCAATGGAGATGAATGCCGAATTGCGCAAGGACATTTTCGCCATTGAATTCCCCATTTGAAATCGAATAAGGATTTTCCAATGAGGATTGACTTCCCCATTTCAAACGGAATGGGGATTATCCCATGGGCATCAGTCGGCAAGAACTCCTTGCATGGATTTTTTGGACACCGACTTCTGCTAATATTCCGTGCTCACACTTGTCTAGATAAGCATACTCTTTGCATAATCCGTATGGGAGTTCAGCGGGTTGCCGTCCTGCGACATCTCGCGCCAAGTCTCGGAACTAACGCGACGCGGTTTCCAATGGACATCTTTGGGTAATGCTGATCATTCAGTGCATCCGCATTTACTTTCCAATGGACACCATTGGGCAATGCTGATGGCTCGGTCCATCAGCATTTGCTTTCCAAGGGGCATCATTGAGTAATGGTGATCATTCGGTTCATCCGCATTTGCTGTCCAATGGACGTCATTGGGCAATGGTGACTTTTCAATGGATATCCATTCACTGATCAATGGTCGTTCCTTTACGCCATTGAAAAATGCGGAAATCTCAATGGGTCCCCATTCATTGTCCAATGGAGTCGTATGAGGACCATTGGTTGCCATTGGCGATTCAATGGAGTTTTTTACTACGGGTCACTCGAAAAACCTTTCTGATAACATAAATTCGGTTACTAAGGACCTTTTAAGGGGGTATTCCGGTCTAGAGACGTACATTTTGAGCGTTTTGTCGAGCTCAATAAAAAAAAAAATATTTTTACCATTATTTTTTTTACAACATAATTTATTAATATTTTACAATAAACAAACAAATTTTAAAAAAAATGAAAATGAAAAAGGTTATAGATTGGGAAAAAGTTGGGGGTGAAACAATAGGGGTGCGCTGGTTGACACGATTGCAACCTTTCTAGTCATCCGATAAAAAATTTAAACAAAGATTCTTAATCAGTCAGAATGACGTTACAGCCCCTACTTCAGAGAAAACGGGAAAAAAAATTTCGCAAAATGGCGGCTGTCTGAACAAAAAAGGCGTTTTTCGACTCTGTTTATCATCGTTTTCAATTTGTATACATTATTTTTTTACACATTATATTATTATTATTACTATTATTATTATTATTATTACTATTATTATATGAAATTATATAATATATTATATAATAATATAATAATTAATAATTATTATAATATTTATTATCATTATTATTATTATATTATACATATTATTTTTATACATTGAAGATTTGTAAACAAATTTGAAATAAATCGGTTGAATAAAAGTTGAGATATCATGTCAACCTCGTTGAGAAAAGTAGTTTTGAGAAAAACGCGTTTAAAGTTTTTGTTGGGTCACTAAAATAGCTCTAACTCCGTAAGTTACTGGAATTAAAAAATTTCCTTTGAGAATAAATTCTTAAAAGTCTAAACCCAAGGAATATTAAAAAAAAAAGTTTTTTTTCCTAATTCTAGACCAGAATACCGCCTCGAATCCCAAATTTTCATTACAGGCATGTGAAAAGCATTTTTTAATTATAAAAATGCCGTTAAAAATGTAATTATAAACATTACAAAGTTTTTTTTTTGTAATTGGGTCATTCAATGTCAAATCAATCAATAGTTGGAATCGACCCCTTTCACTTTTGATGAAATTTGGTCAGAATTTTCTTTTATCATACACTGAGAGAAAAAATTACTAGAACCAATGAAATAAAGATTTGAAGGCAAAAAATCATTTTTTTAATTATTTGCCAAAACTTATTAGATTGGTTCCCTTATATATTTACTTGGTTCATTTTTTTCAGTCAATTCCATAAATTTCTGATTTTATAAAAGAATTTACTTGAATCTAACAATATGTTATCAATTATATGGAATATGTTGTTTGAATCAAGAACAAATTTTATCATTCAAAACATGCATGTCTTTAGATACAGGAAGCACTGAGAAAAAAAATTTGTTGAATCAACAAATTAATTAGTCCAATCAACAAGAAAAATGATTGATTCAATCAAATGCGTGTTTATTAATTGTTGCTAAACATTTTATAAAAAATATATAGCCCTTGCCATATAATTCAATATGCATAGTTTAGTGACCTCAAAAAGAGATAATTAGAAAAAAAAGACAAATCTGAACCGATTCTCCGATCTAATTTCTCTGTCCGACCGAGATTCGAACCCTCGACCCTACCTACCATCATACCTATCCTACCTAACTACCTAACACGCTACTTATTACGCTATCGACTACTACTATGCACTTGAAAAAAGTTAGGATTTATGAAGATTCGAATATAAGAAAACATTTAAGAAACCAGTTTTTTAATTTTTAACAACTTATGCATACTATTAAAGTATACTATAGAGATGATAGTTCTTTGCTTGAAGGAAATCAAAATTTCATCATTGACCCAATTATAAAAATGCCGGATTAGTCTCCTTTTTCATTTCGCATTATTTTTCTAAAAAAAAAAATTAGTGCCATAAGAAAAAATTACCCCTCAATGTCAAAATATGTGGCAAGGCAATTCAGGAATTTCGAAACGATTCGTCTCATCAGAACCGAGGAAAAAAAAATCGCCAAAAATTGTATTGTTTCCGCGTTTCCCGGTTCTCCCCTTGACGTTAATACCGCGTTGGGCCTATAAATGTCAAATCGTCCGAAGATCGTTGAGATTACCTAGGAGAGACGACGAATAGAAGAGAAAGGGAGATGACGATAAAAAAAATGGAATCGAACAAAGAGATTCGGCAATCGAATATGGCACGGGTAACCATATACAACGTATAGTGCCGCATCGCACACACGTAGTTGTCGACGTTGTTGCTCGGCTTTTATGAAATAATCAATAGAGTTTATCCACGGCTGGAGGCGGTAAAAGATAGAAAAAGAGAGAGCGAGAGAGATGAGGATAGAGAGGCGGCAAAGTGAGTCAGTAGGGGCCAGCTGTTGCTGCTGCTGGTGGTTTAGGTACACACTGTAACACTGTAACACTGTAACATATATATATATATAGGGTACTGCTGGGAAATTTCCACCCTGTGCCATATTTCGTAGGCCCTGCGTTTTTGTTGCCTTTTGGCTCTCTCCCTCTCTCTCTTTCATTGGCCCTGCAAACTGAGCCCTTATCTCGCTATCCCTACGCCTAAAAGTATCGATTATAGCCGGTTACACCCAGAAAAAAGATCTAGTACATTTAACTAAATCCTAGTCAGGGCAAATAATTTTTTTTAGTTGTAGGCCGGCCTACCCATACGGAAATATAATATACCGGAAAATATATTTTTCGATATACACTTAAAAAAAAATTTGTGTGAATCAACAAAACGTTTTGTCAAATACGTTCAACTAGATATTTATTTGGTCTAACTAAATATTTAGTTTTTTGAACAATTCTGCGCTTCGGTTGACTAAAATATTATTCAGGCAAAAAAATGTTGAATTGTACTAACTAAATTATCTAGTTGAACGTATTTGACAAAAGATTTTGTTGATTCAACCATCTTTTTTTTCAGTGTACGTAAAAATATATTTAAAATATATTTGAAGTGTACATTATATATTCTAAATACATTTTAGATGTATCTAAAATATATATCAGATATATATTAAATATATAATATGTATATTCCATATAAGAAATATACTCAAAAATATATTCGTGATAAGTACATTTTCGGCAGAAAATATTTCTTTGAAATAGATATTAAATATATTTTAGACATATGATTATTGTGCATCAAAATATATTTTTTGATATATGTAAAAACATATATTGTGTATATGTAAACATATATTAAAATTATATCGAAAATATATAAAACGTACACTCAATATATATGTTTGATGCATTTAGTATATATCTTAAATATATTTTTTACATATATATTGTGTATATTTAAACGCCAATTAAAAATGTATCTAAAATATATAGAACATGCACTCAATATATATGTTTGATATATTTAGTATATATCTTCAATACATTTTTTATATTTATATTGTAATATTTTTAAATAGATTAAAAATATACCTAAAATCATATTTGTAATACATACATTTGCCGATATATTTTTTTTTCCATGTGGGAATACAACTCTATTAATGTCAACGAAATTTTTTTTTTTTTGAATGACCTACTAGGAAAATATATTGCGGTCTAATAAATTTTTATTTAATATTAATAAATATTATTTCCAACTGAACAAATATGTATTTAAATGAAATATATTTTTTTTAATATTTACACAATATATATTTTTAAACATTTCAATCTTTGAATGTATAGCTACACATATGAAGTCTACAATTTCGTAAAGCTTCGTCTTTTCTTTAACAGTAGGGACCCTTTTTTATGGGAATCATTTTCGGGGATTCGAGCATCTTGCTGCAATGTTCAATGTGTCAAACACCCATACTGAAAAATGAGGATGTCAAACATAGACGAGCTTGGAAAGGATATAGGCGTCGAGAGGCAGGTTCGCTTGTGCGAGAGGTAGCCACCTGGCGGATTTTTGGGGTACTGACAAATCTGCAGATATATGATCGGATGAGATTACGGGTGAATAGGTATTTGGTAACAACGAATAGAATTTTTCTTCAACGCCTGTTTCTCGATGACAGGGAATTCAAATAAATAAATATAGTGGAAGTAAATATATCGCCCAAAATTGGATGGAAAGAAAATTTTCTCCAAAGTAACTAAAAAATAATCAAATAAACGATTATAGTACCTACGACTAGATCTTTTTTCTGGGTGTACACAACGTCACCGTTGACTCGATTATTGACAGAGAAAACTTGCGGCGAAACTGTCGTACGAATATCGGCAGAAAAGCCATTTCCTTTGTCTTCCACCAGAACCGATACTGATTTGCCCAAATGATGCACTTTGTCTCCCAGTTTCCCGCCCCGTTCCAACGATTCTTCCCAGATCTGCGACGGGAAAAGTCTCCCCGGAGAATGGTCTTTGTCTCGAGAGGAGTTGAAATTTTCCGACAAAGGGAGAGCCGATGGAGAAGGGCCCTGCGGTAAATCCAGGCACGTGTCACGCTTGTCCTTGAAACCCCCCCTAAAACCGAAGGACTCGGCGTATATACACGATACGCAATTATATAGAAAATAATATCCGTCCTATCACAAAGAACATAGAAATATGGATTCCAGGGAGGGAGAGAGACAGAGAACGGAGAAAAGTGATGATTCGGCGAAGGAGGAGGGTTCTCATCTGGGGCTGGGCCAGATGGGCGTTTAGCGCCCTCTGGGGGAATAGTACATCGATTAGTCAAAGTATAGCGGCTCTGCCTTGTTGTACATATAGACGTATAAATAGCACTCACGGAGGTCCCTAAGTCAGCTTGATACGAGGGAAAAACCTTTTATGCTGTTACTCGTGATGTTTTGGAAAAGTAATGGGCAAACCAATCTAGGATCAATAATAAGGTATCACCCCTTCAATTTTCCTTTCTTTCGCATTCGCACACGCACAAGGATCCTGATGTATACATTTGTATATACGGTGTTCCACGCCAAATCGACCAATTTTGACCCCGACCCCTTTCGATTTGGCTGAAACTTTTTTATCTTTTTCCACCCTATCGAAAACATTTTTCAGAATTTTTTTAAATTTTTTTTACCCAAACGATAAAAAGTTATGAATTTTGCAAAAAAATTAGCTTCTTATTTTTCATATATATGTATAGCTTTTTCAAAAATTGTCTTATCGGAACGTTTTTTTTCAAAATTTTTTGTCGTTAAATATACTTTAAAAAAAAATAGAAAAAAATTATTCCCACCGATCTTTGTAACTTTTTTTTTTAATTTGCGGTAAAAACGAAAATTTCTTGATGATTATCATTTTTTTTTTTCATTTTTTTTATGAGAAACTTTGAGATTTTCTACCAATTCTGCGAAATTTTCAGAATGAGATTCTTTTGTTTTCTATTTTTTTTCTATTTGAAAAAGCAATTTTTCTTAACTAACCTTATTTCTCGTAATACCACTCTGGGGATTTATGAGGATGTAGAGAACCTCAAAGTTTGAAAAGAAAATAGTAATAAATGAAATTGAAAATGGTAATAGAAAATTTTTTAAATCTTTTCGAAAAAGTAAAAAAAAAAAAGAATAAAAGATAGTTCTGAATAAATTTTTTTCATTTTTTTTAAAACTACATTTAAAAACGAAGAAAACGGAAAAAAAATTGTTAATTGGTTCATTTTTGGACAAACAACAGAGTTTATAAAAATTCTAAGTGGTTAATTTGTGATAGAATTACTTTCATGTTTTTTTTCAACATTTCACTTTTTTTGTCTAATTACCCAAAAACATAGTTTATTAATTAACTTTATATACAATACCTATAATTCCATCAAAAATCAATCACTTAAAATTTTTTTAAAGCCTATAGTTTGTCCACAAATGAACCAAATAACCTTTTTTCATTTTCTTTATTTTTAAATGTCGTTTTCAAAACAAACAAAAAATATTCAGAACTATCTTCTATTTTTTTTTCTTACCTTTTCGAAAAACATTGAAATTTTTTCGACGATTACCACTTTCAATTTCATTCATTATTTTTTTCCCCAAACTTTGAGGTTCTCTCTACATTCTCAAAAATCCACAGAGTGGTATTATGAGAAATAAGCTGAGTTAAAAAAAATTGAAATCGAAAAAATCCCACTCTGAAAATTTTCGAGAATTTGGAGAAAATGTCAAAGTTTCTATAAAAAAAGAAAAAAAAACAGGAAAATGGCAATCACCGAGAAATTTTCGTTTTTCCCCGAAAATTAAAAAAAAGAACGTTGAAAATCGGTTTGAATAATTTTTTTCTATTTTTTTCTGAAAAAAGAATTTGCAAACAATAATTTCGAAAAAAAAACGTCCCAATAAGACAACTTTTGAAAAAGTTATAGATATTTGAGAAATAAAAAGTCATTTTTTTTTTAAAGCTCATAACTCTTTATCAGGTGGGTAAAAAAATTTGAAAAAATTCTGAAAAATCTTTTTGATCAAATAGAAAAAGGTAAAAAAGTTTCAGCCAAATCGAAATGGGTCGGGGTCAAAAGTGGTCGATTTGGCGTGGAATGCCCCATATATGCTCTTCAAATCCCCTGATTTTGATAAACGACCAGGCAAAACATTAAGAGGGGCGTCGCGTTTCCTCCGTAGCCTCTCGTGTGGGGTGTTATAGGGTATACGCACAATACACTCAATCATTTCGTGAACCTAATAGTCATCGAGTGTGTTATAGTTTGGCAAATGGCCGATTTTCCTTCGGAGCAATGTTTCAACATCACTGCAATATTTATGCGTCATGCAAGATTCGGTTTAATCATTCAAGAGAGCCTCAACAGTTTTGTGCGTTGCCACGTGTCGTATAATCTCGGCAGTCCTCTACGAAATTGGGTACAACAATGCTAAGAGGCTCATTTGTCGAGTGAACGATGACTAACTAGCGAAAGGCTTTGATCGTTTCTTATCTCCGTGATGGATGGACACCTAAGCCTTCGACGTCTTTGTGCATTTCAATGGTGCACGCGGAACTGAGACGATAGATATCGTGGGCAAAGAAGTTTTTCGAACGAGAAATGAAAGGCGTGGAGGAAGATGAAGTGAGGGAAAGAGGAAGATGGTGAGCGAAGAAAATAAGGTACCATGATTTAACAAAGGAAAAAAGAAAAAAAAATGGTCTCGCTTGATTTATAGGGCGACCTTGCCTCAAGAAGCCCCGGAGGTGCATGCGTCAGGCTTATAAGCCAGAACCCGTCTCGCTGTCCAGAGAGAAAAGGAGTGGAACGAGAAAAGGATAACGCAACTGATGCCAGAGGGAGGTAGCGAACAAACGGGTTAGGCCTGAACGAGGAAAAAAATTATAGTCTTCACTCTTTTCGTTCTCTGTCTGTTCCTCTCGCGTGAAACGTTCCTGATTGGCCAAGAAAAATGGCCACGTTATTCCGTTATTGATATCTCGCACTGAGAGTCTCAACACTGAGAGAAAAAATTACTAGAACCAATGAAATAAAGTTTTGAAGGCAAAAAATCATTTTTTTTCATTATTTGTCAAAACACATTAGATTAGTTCCCTTATGTATTTACTTGGTTCATTTTTTTCAGTCAATTCCATAAATTTCTGTTTCAATAAACGCATTTACTTGAATCTAACAATATGTTATCAATTATATGTAATATGTTGTTTGAATCAAGAACATATTTTATCATTCAAAACATGCGTGTCTTTTGATACAGGAAGCACTGAGAAAAAATTTTTGTTGTATTAACAAATTAATTAGTCCAATCAACAGGAAAAATGATTGATTCAATCAAATGCGTGTTTATTAATTGTTGCTAAACATTTTATAAAAAATATATGGCCCTTGCCGAATAATTTAATATGCATAGTTTAGTGACCCCAAAAAGAGATAAATAGAAAAAAAAGACAAATCTGCGCCAACTCTGCGATCTAATTGCTCTGTCCGACCGAGATTCGAACCCTTGACCCTACCTACCATCATACCTATCCTACCTAACTACCTAACACACTACCTATTATGCTATCACCTACTACGATGCACTTGAAAAAAGTTAGGAGTTATGAAGATTCGAATATAAGAAAACATTCAAAAAACCAGTTTTTTAATTTTTAACAACTTATGTATACTATTAAAGTATACTATAGAAATGATAGTTCTTTGCATGAAGGAAATAAAAATGTAATCATTCCAAACAAATATTCTATTGGAATAAAATAATGTGTTATTTATTTTACTACAGCTTCTTTTCAAATAATCACAATCGATTTTATATCTAATAAATATTGAAAATACTACAGAAATATTTTTAAAAGTAAAATAATGATGAATTTATTGCAAAGAAATAATTTTGTTCCAAAAAAATAATTTAATATTGACGTCGTTTTTCAGATTCAAATAATCTCATGTTTATGATGCAATAAATCTAATTAATCCAATCGATGAAAATTTATTAAAATCTATTTAAATAAAGATATTTTTAGAAGTAAAATAATGATGAATTTATTGCAAAGAAATAATTTTGTTCGAAAAAAATAATTTTGGATTGAATTCATTTTTTAAATTCAAATAATCCAATGTTTATGATGCGATAAATGTAATTAATCTAATGAATACAAATTCAATCAAATCTATTTAAAGAAAAATATTTTTTGGAGTAAAATAATAATGACTTTATTGCAAGAAAATAATTTTTTTGAAAAAAATAATTTTGTATTGAATTCGTTTTTTAGATTCAAATAATCTCATGCTTATGATGTGATCAATGTAATTAATCCAATGAATACAAATTTAATCAAATCTATCATGCATTTAATTGTTACTATTAAATAAGAATTTAATATAATAGAGTAATAGATTCGTCAAAATATTTTTTTTTATGAAGAGTGACTTTCTTGGTTCAACAAATAAATAATCGAATTAATACTTACATTTAATACAAAATAAATTCATGCTCTCAAATTCAGTAATTTTTTCTCTTAGTGAATGTACCGTGTCCATTTTTCTTCCTCAAGGAAAGGACATTTCGCAATGGAGACATTTGTTGGTGTATCCTAGTTTCCAGAAAAATCCCAATCGGGATTTTGTAGGGATGCCCTAAAAGGGGGAGTCCTTGCTAGACCCCTGATGGGTCCCCAGTGGTGTCCTTATTACCGCTAACTGGTAATCTAGAAACTCATATTTCGATTAAATCTTGATCAGGATTTGCTGGGGCAACCCCGAAATGAGTAATCCTGTGCAAAAATTGGTTGGGTTCTTCCAGTTTCCTGTAAAATCTCTATAGGGATGTCTCAGGGATACCCTAATGAGGGAGTCCCTACTGGATCCCTGGTTGGTCCCAGGTTGATTCCTTATCATAACGCTAAGACCATATGACTTTGACTTCATATTTTTTGTGATTATATTAATTGCAACTAATTATAGGACGCGCTTCAGCAAGTCATTTGGGGAACACACGTTCACGCAATGTTTTAGTAATTAATAAAGAAAATGTGTGTAGTTCAGGTGCCTTCCTGAAAAGTACCCATTTTAATCAATATAATTTATTTAACGATCCTATAGGGTTCTTCAATAATCCGCTATGAATCATTCAAGCATCAAATACGATCCGCCCTAGACACAATCACCGATCCATTCGGGAGTTCCTGCTGGATTCCATTTTACAAACGTTTCATTCCGATCATGGAATCTGGTCCAATCTCCAGAGGGATCCTGATTCGTGACCATACGAAAAAAAACGACGTAGTTGGTTCAACCAAACAGCTTGGTGCTCTTAGCCCCAGACGAGAAATTAGTTGGATCAACTAGATAGTTGGTTAGTTGACCCAAGTCGTTTAAACGACTTAGTTGTGATAACCAAGAAATAAGGTTGGTTAGTTGATCCAACCAACTATCTAGGTCATGCAACCAGTTTCTCGTCTGGCGCTCAGAGTACTAAGCTGTTTGGTTGAACCAACTAAGTCGTTTTTTCCGTCTAGGATTAATTACCGGAATCCAGCTGGATCCCTACCACAATTTCTGCACGGGAGGTACATGCCTACGTTGCTCAGTAATACCAAACAAAACCGTGAATTATTATGGGACATTAGTGCGAGAAACTTTTAACTGCACGAAATTCAAGGCACCATGTCATTTCGGTGATTTTATTTTGCAGTAAAGCGTCCAAAGAGCATAAAGTTAAAGAGGAGGATGAAAACGCTGCGGGGAGAAGCATCAGCGTCGTTGAAAGTTTTACGACCGCGAAATGATCATGTCCGAATCCACTATATGCAAGAGGAAACACCCTCGACGAGCATTTCTACTTCTGCAGAGTCGAAAAATCCTTGCCTCCGAATTCTCGTGTGATCCTCTTGATCGTTTTCCTTTCTTCCTATTCTTCATCCGACTGAAGGTTAGGAAATGTATGAGAGCCAAAAACTTCATATATATTCTTTTTACCGCATTTCAGATGGAAGTGAAAAAAAAAATAAAGAAGATGAAATATCGGGCCAAGATGGCCGAGGGTGGAAGAGATATATATAATAATATTTCGTCAGGGTTGCGAGGGGGAGGCGAATGGGAACCTGGGAACCGGTCGATCGAGTGTAAATAATACACGTATATATAACGTTCCAGAATCTGGCCTTTCCACGATTATTTCCTGGAGCGCACGAGCACCCAGGAAATTGGTCTTCGACCCTTTTCCCTCGTACGTGCATCTTCAGCATCGTCCCCCGAGGGAATCGACTTCCCGCGGGCTGCTTCATCCATATTGCCAATATATATCACCGCAGAAGTGAGAGAAGGCCACGTTAAATTGTTTGCTACAAAACAGCGTGGATCAGCGGCAAATAAGTAATTGGTATTCCCCAAAACCAAGAATATCCAACTTCTTCCTCTTCCTATCTTCGTTACCCTCAAACTTCTTTCTTTTCTCTCGGGACTGTTTGGAAGCGCGTAACCGTACTCCAACTTCAATCTTTTCCATACGACGCAATTGGTTCCTCACATCCGCAGTCACTTGTTGCCACCTCGGCTTTTATCCACCTCGGTACATTGATCCAATGAAATATGGAAAGTCAATTTCACAGCAGAGCCTCTTTCACTGTTTGTGTACCAAACGCTGTTCCTTATTTTCCTCGCCTCCTCGTTGTTTTTCTGACCCTAATCACTCGCTCCCACGATTTTACCACGTCGATGACCTCCCTCCCTCTCTCTTTGGCTTGGTATGGCATGCCAACCAGATGCGATGTATCGTATGGTTTATACCCACCACGTTAAAATCGCATCTCCGCAAGACTCTGGTAGCTAGAAACGCGCCTGTATTGGTAAAGGTGTATTACCTCCGAGCTAAATCTTCGAGATAGCGGAGCGCGGGACTTGGACTAAACTACGGCTCTGGCTGCGCCTCTCTCGGGTGTGGATCCTTTTTCCAACCATTGGCCGTGTGTACTTTCACCGCGAACAAAATGTACGACCTGTTACCAGCCATACGGTGCATGACACTGCACTTTACTTTATTGCCCGTACGGATTTCTGCGGCTCATGGCATAGCAACCCGGGTCTTCGTGAACGATGGCCTCACCATCAATGCAGACACACATCCGCTTGGTTCTCGACACTGACACACACACACACACACACACACAAGTTAATGGCGTTATCCGCACTTTTAATAACGAAAACTGGCTTCCGTCGACCCGGGAGTCACCCGGAGTGACGATCATCAGTGGACAATTGAACTGAGCCCAACAAAAAATTCATTATTCAGCTGGAAATGCCTGGTAATCTATTTCTATTCTAAATGCCTGGCTGGATATCACTGGCTTCAAGCAACCAGTAACTGGTGAAAAAATGGTAACATCGAAATCCGGAAGATTGGCGATCACGCTCTGTTGTTACATTCGGTTGCTTTTTCTCTTTGTTACTCGTGAAACGTTTATTCGTCACAAGAGAGTCCCGCAGGGCAAACGTGCTTGACGATCGAACGAAGCTTCCGGCGCAGGACAACCATAAATCCTGTTTCCCTTCGCATTCCCTCAGCCGATCGCAGCAAAACAGCTCTCTATCCTGGCATCCTCTTTTTCTCTCCCTCTCTCTCTCTCTCACACACACACACACACACACACACACACACACACACGCACGCATACTTTGACAAGGCTCTCGTTATCTCCGGAGTGTTGGAGAGACCGAAAGAGAGATAGAGAGAGAAAGTGGCGGGCGGATACGAGGGGAATATCAATAATCCCGGAGCACGGGGGATAATTGGACGAAGCTCTCTTTGTCCGTCGAGTTATAAAGTCGACTCGATGTGTTCTTCTCCCCTCCACATATAGGCCCTCTTCCCGACTCCCTTCCCGCCATGTATACCCTATATCCATAGCGATCGATGCTCCGCTCTTTCCTTTGTCAAGGTATCGTACATGTACGCCAGTATTCGACGATCCGATCACGCGTGATCTCATCATCCGTGAATGTGAATTATGGCCGTACTACCGAAAATTCGACCCATCATTTTTCATGCGCACAACAACTTCGATCGACTTCGTGCGTTCAATCCAGCTTGAAAACGACAATATCCTCGGCAACTTGCAAACAAAGGATGCATGATTGTCCTCCCATGCAGAAGTTGCCAAGACTGACGACAGGCCCAAGTCCTGGCCAATATATGTTTATTGACAATTGGCCAGGCGTAAGTCACCTACATCTAGGCCGGTATTGGGTTATTAGTCACCATGATTTTTTTTTAATTGCCATTATGCGACCAACACTAGGCCAATGTACTACTGCCAATGATTGACCAAATGAAGACCAAATGAAGGTCATCATTGATTGCCAATTATTTACCATGATTATTTATTTTGTTATATTTACTATTGTTTCGCCAATATATGGCCTATATACCTTTGTCAATCATTGGCCCAGTAGAGTCTAACAATTTTGGGCCATGATTGGTTACCAATATTAACCTTAATTGTTTATTTTTTTGTATTTGCCACTGCTTAACCAACATATGGCTCATAAAAGATTACCAATCATTGGCGCAGAATGTCTAACGATTTTAGGCCATTATTAGTTGTCCATTATGTACCAGCATCTTGTGTTACTTATATTTGCCATTATTTAACCAACACATAGCTAATACATGAATTCCAATCATTGGGTCATGATGGGCTATGGACGAGCACCCATTTCTTATCGATATTATTCAATTTCCTATGTAGATGCAGGGAGGGATCACTGTAAGGATAGTATTTTTATTAATGGGCCAATACTGCGTTTACTAATGGGCCAATACTATTTTTCAGTCATGGGCCAATATTGCATTCTATAATGGGCCAATACCATTCGTAACCATGGACCAGTATTGTTTTCATTTGGTGGCCAAGACTGCGAACCATTGCTGGGCCCAAGTTATCGTCCGGGTCGGAACCATGACTGGCCCAATCCAGTAATCTGGGGACATGGCCAACTATACTGGTCCAATATCGGGCCAGTAATTTCCTACACGGGTTTCATGAAGGCCAGAGGAGGAAGCACAGTCCCTAGATAGACAGCCATGATTATCATGCCGTGTATACATTTGATGAAGCAAATTTTTCAGTATATTGGCTACATGTTGTCATGCATGCCCATGAGTTCATTTAGTATGATGAATTTACAAAACATTTCGATCTCATCATGTCGTTTACAAATGCATCATCCGTTGACTACAAGATGAACTCATAAGCCGGCAAATTTACATTCTGCAATGAATACTTATTTGCAGATGGATATATCATATGAAAGCCATTCAATGATTTTTTTGGTGTATTCACGAGGTTAGCAGTGGAAGTATACATGCCATGCATGCGTTATGGTGACGTTATGCGTGTTTCTCAGTTATACATTCGATGAGCGCAATATGATGGCGATATGCATGTTTCTTAGAGATACATTCGATGAGCGCAATATGACGGCTGCAAAATCACTGCAAAATGACAGCATGTTATGACAAGCCTCGCATCTTTTGCAAGTTCAAAAAATTCATTATAAAGTTATTAATAATGTTCACCAACATCTGAAAATTTTTGCAAATCACGGCCGCCATATTGAATTTTTTAAAATTGTTTTCATTTACTTAGAAAAAAAAATTAGTTCAACTAATTTTTTTTGAATGTTTTAATTTTTTTGTTTTATATTTCAGTTTCATGTAAGCAAACAAACTTTTACAAAAGTTGCACTATTTTTCATCATTTTTTTAATCAAATAGAACCCCCATTTTGAATTCTATAAATTTCCCTATAGATTCGATTGAGATATTCGAATTCGCGAAGCTGTAAAAAAAAAATAAGAAATTGACTCTCACGATCCTATTTTTTTGAAATTTTGGATGCCATATTGAATCGTCTATTTTTTTAATTCTTAATTTATTAATTACTTTCATTTTTAACTGTATATATATATAATATTCAAATGTGACTCGTTTTCCCTGGCATGTCACCACTCATATATCATATAAGTGAAGAAAATTCATAAGTACTCGGTAGCGTAATAGGTAGCGTGTTAGGTTGTTAGGTAGGATAGATAGGCAGGTCGCAGGTTCAAATCCCACTGGCAACAGAAGAAATTGAAATATAATGAAATTGGGTGTTTTTTTTTTTAATTTTTCAATGTAATCGGTTCAGAAGCTATGTAAATGAAAAAATATACATAATAAAAAAATTTCAAGCAATAGAAAAAAAAAAAAACCGTATGAAAATTACAATAATTACAATAATACCTCACATCCCGACGGTCATATGAGCTTCATATGAACGCAACCAATTTCACCACGGTATGACGACAATATGATCTTCATATGAGCACCACAATTTCGTGACGCCGTGACTGCCATATGAGCCCCATAAGATGTGTTATTGTCAATCATCGTATGATGCAAATATGACTTCCAGGTGAGCACTCATAAGCGACACAGAGCTTCGAGTGTTTCTATGCGTCATAGATGTATGCAATATGATGCCAATATGAGCTAAATTTGTCTATCTGGGTCCGAGTCTCAGGAAAATTCGATTTTATTACACCGGCGCCTTACAACATTGTTGCACATGAATGTATACATGCACGTCCAGAAATTTGAGCTCTCTCGTTTATGGAGGGCGTTCTGCGCATGGGGGAAATATGCACGAAACGTGCGCGAAGAAGGTAGCAACAGAGAAGAGGGCATCGTGGTACAATGCGAACATTTCTGTACTGCCGTGAATGTACGGAACACCGAGGAGTCATACCCGGCACATTATAATATCCTCGTTGCTGGGTAGGGGACCCCTGTACTCTTTCATCGCTTGTCCCGCTACTCTAGATCAAAATTGTACCGTTATTCCGAACGCGGGTACGTCCTCACTTAAGTGTCTCCTTCTGGGTTCGATTATCGAACATCGCCCCACGTTCTCGGGAGCCATAAGAAGACCATAATGGACCCTGCTTTACCTTTCAAAGGGAGATGACGATGATACCTCGACGATGACGTTGAAGTCAGATAAGATAATTACAGTAATGACTGAATCTTTCCATTTTCAGTCGAAGCCTTCATTCATTGCGAAACGTCCTTCATAATGAAACGGCAAATATATAATGGGTATCGAATAAACATTGAGCGAGGAAGGGGGTTTCGATGAATCGTGCGAATGCGCTCGGATGAGTGGATCGCGTGATTGTTTGTCGATTGGTTTTGGTCGTGGAAAGTTTGAGTTAAACGAAGTGTGATATCTACATTACAGGAAATGATTGACTCGCCCTTGTCAATATATAGATGCTGGGTATATTCCCTGGTCTCGATTTCTCCATACCGGTATCAAACATAAATGCATGCAACGTCAGATCGATTCCGATCGATTTCGACCCTCGTCACTGTCTTTCGACTTCATCAGAATGAACAAATTTTCCATCTCCCTCGCTCTTAGTCTCTCACCATCTCTCCCACACTTTCCCGGTAATCAACGTTGATGAGAAAGAGCTGCAGGGGGTTGAATCAAACTATGATGGGCCGGGGGATGAAGAAAAAAAGGGAACAAAGATAAAACGAGCGAAGAGGGTGCTGGAACACGAGAGGACGAAAAGCGCGACTCGGGCAGGGGAGACGGGTAAAGGGGGATCCCCAAAATACGCGCGTGTGAACGCTTACGGGGGAGGGAAATGGAGAACAAAGAATAGCTCGGTACGCATGTGCGATATAAAGGGTGTCGCAAAAATAACGGGACGGCTGAATATTTTCTCAGCTAAAAATTTGTCCAAAAAGGTCGGGATCATTCTTGTAGTCACTTTTTCACGAGGAATGATGCCCTTAATTTTGACCTTGACGATTACTTTCAAGGGTATTTCAAGGTCAACTTTATTTTTCAAAATGAAAAGCCCCTTTTTGACATTGACAATCGATGGAGCGGAAAATTTTAAGTTTAAATATGTATTCAATTCATAGATAGATTTTGACCTTAAAGGCCCTCTAAGGTCAATTAAACTTAAAGTGTGGCTACCTCTGGGAATAGAAGTTTTTCAAATTTTTCGTAATAAGCAAAGCTATGAAATTTAACAAGGAGCATTAAGTAGTGAGATTGACGATGACCTTCAAGGTGATTTCAAGGTCAACTTGTTTTTTTCAAATGAAAGACCCTTTTTGACATTCTCAATCGATGGAGCGGAAAATTTTACGTTTAAATATGTATTCAGGTCATGGATACATTTTGACCTTGAAGGTCCTCTAAGGTCAATTAAACTTAAGTGTGGCTACCTCTGGGAATAGAAGCTTTTCAATTTTTTTTTGTAACGAGCAAAGTTATTATATTCAACAAGGCCCATTAAGTAGTGACCTTGACGATGACCTTCAAGGTGATTTCAAGGTCAATTTGTTTTTTCAAATGCAAACCCCTTTTTTGACATTGGCAATCGATAGATAGGACAACTTCACTTTTAAATATGTATTTAGTTCATAGATACATTTTGACCTTGAAGGTCCTCTAAGGTCAATTAAACTTAAGTGTGGCTACCTCTGGGAATAGAAGCTTTTCAAATTTTTTCGTAACGAGCAAAGTTATTATATTCAACAAGGCGCATTGAGTAGTGACCTTGACGATGACCTTCGAGGTGATTTCAAGGTCAATTTGTTTTTTCAAATGCAAACCCCTTTTTTGACATTGGCAATCGATAGACAGGACAATTTTGTTTAGATATGTTTTTAGGTCATAGATACATTTTGACCTTGAAGGTCCTCCAAGCTTAATTAAACTTAAAGTGTGGATACCTCTGGGAATAGAAGCTTTTCAAATTTTTTCGTAACAAGAAAAGTTGTTCATTTCAATAAGGCGTATTTAGTAGTGACCTTGACGATGACCTTCAAGGTGATTTCAAGGTCAACTTTTTTTTATGGAAACCTATATTTTTTAGTTCTGAAAGCAAACTTATTCCGATAAAAATGATTGACCTTGACTTTTTGAAAAATATTTTAGCTGAAAAAACATTCAGCCGTCCCGTTACTTTCGTGACACCCTGTATATTTGTATGATCAAGAGAGAGAGAACACAGCTGGTTCTCGAAACGAGAATATCGCGATCTTTCCATCTCACTCTCACGCTCTTACCTACACTCTCATCACACACAAACGCACACATCCTTGTTTACAGGCGTGTGTTCAAACACAAAGAGTCACAGTATTCAGTGAAAATTATAATGCGACGAAGGGTGGAAGCCCCCTCGAGAGAAGGTGATGCTTAAAGCGAAGAGAGGGGTGATTTTATCCAAGGGGTGCGTGACAGGATCACTCTACTCGACAATAAGAGAGAGGGGGAAGAGAGAGACCAACACATCTATGAATGTACGTTAACTAACGCGTGTATTAGTCTTACACACGTGACTATACAAATTCGTGAATATACACGGAGAAAAGAAAAAACGCTCCAAAATGTGCGTTACCAGTAAAACGTTACCATGCGACCGCCAAATGATTTTCAAGGAAAACGAGTCCATTTCAGCATTGGGAAAGCCCAATTACGACAGCTTTCAACGTGACGTTTCGGCGCTTTTTTCTTCATTGATTCGTTTAATGACGATGCTTGGTTTTTCATCGAGGGGTCTCTTTATCAAGCCAACATGCTCATTAATCGAATCGATCCGCCAGATTCGGTTGCACCAGTACAAAAGAGAGAGAGAGACCACGAAGAAATTAGGGGGTTGTGAAGAGGATCAGAACGATTATTGATCGAGCATGGATCGTCCAATTATGATTCTTTATTGGAAAACCCTCAGTGTCCATTTTTGATGAACAAGGCTGCAACAAGAATTGACAAAATCGTAGGTTTTGCCAAGAAATAATTTACATCATTTGCTTCCTTTGTCTACTTGTTTCTCTGACATTTTTACGATGATAGTTAAAAAAAACTCTGCGAATTGGACATTTGCACATTGTTTTCTCATCTTTATCGATAGTTCACGCAGCTTCCTTTATCACAAATTGTGGCGGTCAAATGTGACTTCCTCATAAACAAAGCTTTGTTAACTATCGAAAAACATGAGTGATAAATGTGAAAATTTACCAAATTCTTTCAAATGTGCAAATTTGCCAAATTCATGCAAATTTGCTTCTTGCCAAATTCAATAGCGAACAATCTTAATAGCTATACTAGTTCTGTACAAAGTTTTAGTGCAATATCTTGAAAGTCGCAGAAGTCAGAGCGCTTACGCGATTTTTGGAAAAACGAAAAAAGTTGATAAAATCTGAACACCCGTTACAATTGAAACAAAAAAATTTCATAATGAAGGGCAATTCGTGCTCGAGAAGTTTGCC
>OX333078.1:31834702-31892838 GCA_946863875.1 Alloplasta piceator | reverse complement strand
CACTTTTTGAATTGAAATATCTTCATTTTTAAAAGAGCAGTGAGACGTTTTGTACGGTGCGGAATCGGGGCGAGTGTTTCGCAATCAGTGATTGGCAAAATCGATATTTTCGTCAATTTAATTACCACTAATTACTCTGTGTTAGAAAATTTTATAATCGTTCCAATAAATTACTCATTATTACTATTACTCATTATTATTATTACTATTATTATTATTATTATTATTATTATTATTATTATTATAATTATCATTATTATTACTATTATTATTACTATTATTATTACTATTATTATTATTACTATTACTATTACTCATTATAAAGGCACTTGGTATTTAGACAGTAAGCTATTTCTAATATTCGAAAATTCGATAATTCATTGTCGATTATTATCCAATAAACCTATAACTTGTAATTTAGATCAAATAATTACTCAATAACCAAGTAATTGAAATTTTGCTTTTATAAATTACTGATTTCTTTTTTAAATTAGGTAATTGTTCCTTCTAATTATTAATTATCCAAGTAATTAAATACTTAAGTACTCAACTTGCTAATTTTTTATGAAATTAGTTAATTATTCTTTCCAATTATTAATTATTCGAATAATTAATTAATTAATTCTTCTAATTACTAATTTTTCAAAAAATTAGTTAATTATTCTTTGCAATTATTAATTATTTGATAATGCATATTTATGCTTGTAAATTTGTTTAGTGAACTTAAGCAGGAACCCTGATAGCCAGTGTTGTACTATAAAAACTTGGTCATCTGTAGCTTGGAATCAATTTGACGCCAAGTTTACGGTAAGTTTTTGGTGAGCAACATTTGAATACAAGTTGATCGAAATCTAAGGCCGGTAATTGAATACAAGTTGTAGTCAAACTTGTACACAAAATATACTCCAACTTTTGTACAAGTTCACTCCAATAACATCTACAATTATTAGTAGTCAAGTTGCACTTAAATTGTGAAGGAATTTATTATTAATTAGTAATTTATATATCTCAATAATTAATTATTAAAATAATTCAATTACTGAATAATTTAATTACAAGTATTTTAAAGAATACGATTACTAATTTTTCTAGTAATGAATAATTCAAAGAATACACATTCAATATCCAAATAATTCGTAGCAATGGTCGCAAAATTACTGATTATCGAAATACCTAAAAAAAGGATGATAATATTAATTTTGTAAATAAAGATTAACTAAAAATCTACCATTTTTTTTTGCCGATCACTGTTCCCAACTTTTGGACTGCAGTGTATTTTCGCTCTCTTTCTCTCTTGCACGCACATATGCATAAGTATAACACGTGTAATAATATGTACATTTACTCATCGCCCTCCTCTTGGTCCCTCGTAATGGGATTTTCGATCGAACGCATCGATGCTCACCGAGTGATTCGTAAAAAAAGGGCCACCCGATACGCTCGAAATGAGAAGAAAAAAAAAGGAAATTAAAAACAATAAAACAAAACACGAGGCGCAGGAGGACATGCGTGTAATGAAAGAAGAGAAGAGCAATAATGAAAAAAAGAAACAAGGGTGTGACGAGAGTCGAGATAAAAGACGAATTAGCATATCGCCATAATCATGCTGTTCGCGATGTGTTTAATAAAACCATGATTATCTCTCTCTCTCAGCCTTTCTCTTTTTTGCATTTGCATTGGTAACTCGTATCTCTCCCGCTCAATTATTCGAATTCGCATCACGACTCTTCACAGTGTCCCGTTTTATCTTTTCGAAACGTGCATCAGTGACGCTCGAGTGTTGATTATGCGTTATGCTTTCTTGGCAGCGAAGTTTCGTTTTTAGTAAGCATTGTTGCTCAAAAACATAAAACAAAGTCAGTACGACCTTGATCATAAGTTTTGAGGGTTTACATATAACTTATGAGAGGTCAAAAACCCTCGAATCAAGTTATGAGGGGTCACTTAACTTATGAGGGATCACGATTTTTTCCAAACAATTTTGAGGGTTTACATAACTTATGAGGGGTCAGAGACTCTGAAATTAAGTTATGGGGGGTCACTTACTTACTTACTTACTTTCTTTTAAAACAGTTTTGAGGGTTTACATAACTTATAAGGGGTCAGAGACTCTGAAATAGAGTTATGAAGGGTCACTAATTTATGAGAAGCACTTAATTTATGAGGGGTCAAGAATCCTGGAATTAATATTTGAGGACTTACATAACCTACGAAGGGTCAGGGGTCGTGAAATTAAGTTATGAGGGGTCACTTAAGTTATCTTAAGGAGTGAAGCATCCAGAAATGAGGTTTCGAGACTTTACATAACTTACAAGAGGTTAAGGGGCGAGATTTTAAGTTACGAGAGGCCGTTATGAGAGGTCACTTAAGTCATAAGGGTGGAGGTATCCTGGAATCAAGTGATATATTGTTTGTGTATATATACATATATAACTTAATTCCAGGATCAAAAACGATAGGGATCGAATAGGGATACCAGAAATGCAAGTGGCGCCATTATTTCTAATTTTTCTCACCGATCGGGATTCTGAGAGGGACCCCGGTTTTGGGAAATCCATGACAAATCCCGGTCGGGATTCTGATACGGACGCCGGTTTTGGGGAATCCATGGTAAATCCCGATCGGGATTTTAATAGGGACGCGGTTTTAGGGAATCCATGGCAAATCCCGATCGAGATTCTGATAGAGAACCCGATTTTGGGGAATCCATGGTAAATCCCGATCAGGATTCTAATAGGGACGCCGGTTTTGGGGAATCCATGGCAAATCCCGATCGGGATTTGATGGGACGTCGGGCTTCCCTAAGAAATTTCTGCATGGGTTTTTTAAGTACTTCAAGCATTTAGTACTTGAAGTATTTAAGTACTTCAAGTATATTCAAGTACTTTAAGTATGAAGTACTTTTTAGGTACTTCAAGTACGTCGCAAGTACTGGGTACCTCAAGTACTGCCCAGCTCTGATGTACCGTATCAGCTAAACAGAAGTGTTTCAATAATCCTACCAAATAACAAGCCTACCAGAATAAATCCCCATCATATAATATCTCTACCACAAAACAAGTCTCCCAGTAAACACCTCCCTGGTAATAACTTTACTATAACATCTCTCTACAACTTGACAGCTCTCCCATTTGACAAGCCTACCAGATTACACGTTTCCGGCTTGTCAACTCGGTCGGTTACTTACCGACTGCAGAGCGACTGTGTTTTTTCATTGGCGCGGGCTCCAACGTCGGTAAGTGATCGGCTGAGTTGACAAGCCGGGGGCTTGTAATCTGGTAGGCTTGTACAATAGGAGAGCTGTCAAATGGCAGAGATTTTGTGGTAGAAATGTTACCGGACAGCTGTTTACTGGGAAAACTGTTTTGTGGTAGAGATGTTATTTGAGAAACTTATTATTTGGTGGCGATTTATTCTCGTAGGCTTAATATTTGGTGGGGTTGTTAAAACCCTTCTGTTTCGCAGAGATGTACTTCTGGTAGAGAAATAAATGGTAGAGCTATAAAGGTGCCGATAAAAAAGGTATCTCAGGGTATTGGATATATTTTGGAGTTTTGGTTATGATCCTTCGTGATCAAATGGAATTACGAATCCTTTGAGTCAGGTATAATTGTTTAATAGGCAGGATCGATTTCGTAATTTCGTGGTAGCATCTGCCTTTCGTTTCCCGATGAAAAGCAATCTAATGGACATCCGTTAAGGCAAGAGGAACGTTGGTAACAAAGTCATGTGGAGTTACGCCCGGGGTTGCACCCGTCTGAAGAACGATGGAAGAAAAAAAAGCCTCAAGAAGAGGCAAAAGAGGCGAAGGAGTCACCTGCCAAAATTCCCACGTCTCGGATCTTTTCTCGTCGAAGGCGAAACGTGTAGGGCGCGCGTGTGTGCCACAAGGCATACTTTTTTTTTTCTTCGTCTCTTTATATATACATAAGAACCATCTTGCTGGTTGGAGGACAGGGTCGAAGTGTTTGGCAAAAGCGACAACGCTCCCTGGCAAAGAAAGAGGATACGGACGAGGAGAAAGAACTAAAGGACCTCTTTGCCTTTTTGGCCATTATGTTATATTAGGCACTCTGTACCACCGATTTTACCTTCTTCTCACTCTCTCTCTCTCTCTTCCTCTTTCTCTCTACCATTCTGTGTGCACTGTGCTAGGTACTTCGACAAGGGAAAGCATTTTTACTATATTTTCTTGTTTGTTATTTCTACCTACAACATTTCCGCCTTCACCCACAATCTTTATTTGACTTACCGTTTGTAAAAATCTTTGGATGTTTATTTTCAGGATGTGATGTGTCCTGAAAAACGTAATTGAAGGGGTTGAATCCATAATGGGGGGCCGAAAGAAAATAAAACACTTTTTATTAAAATCAATCTTATACAATAAATCAATAAAATCAATCTTATACAATAAATCAATAAAATCAATTTTATACACTAAATTAATAAAATAAATCTTATACAATCCTAATCCTAACTAGTATTATAAATGTGAAAGTTTGTATGTTTGGATGTTTGTTACTCAATCACACAAAATCTGATCGAAACGGAACGGATTCGAATGAAATATCGTACGCAGATAGTTATACCAGGTTATATCTGGATTAACGGATAGGACATTTTTTAGCACGAAGTTCCTGATCGCATGTTTGTGAATGAGGGCTAAGAAGTGTTAAATTTTTAGCGTCACCACACTCCTTGACAACGGTTATAATGGAAACGGTTACCATATAGGAAAGGTTACTATAGCAACAATTACCATAGCAACGGTCACTATGACGACGCTTACCATAGCCACGGTTACTATAGCAACAATTACCACAGCAGCGGTTACTATGAAAGCAGTTACCATAGCAACGGTCAATATGACAACAGTTACCATAGCAACGGTCACTATAGCGACTCTTGCCATAGCAACGGTCACTATAGCAACAGTTACCGTAGCAAGGGTCACTATAGCAACAGTTACCATAGCAACGGTCACTATAGCAACAGTTACCATAGCAGCGGTCACTACAGCAACAGTTACCATAGCACAGCCACTAAAGCAACAATTACCATAGCAACGGTCACTGTAGCAACAGTTACCAACGCAACGGTCACTATAGCAACTGTTACCACAGCAACGGTTACTATGACAACAGTTACCATAGCAACGGTTAATATGACAACAGTTACCATAGCAACGGTCACTATAGCGACTCTTACCATAGCAACGGTCACTATAGCAACAGTTACCGTAGCAAGGGTCACTATAGCAACAGTTACCATAGCAATGGTCACTATAGCAACAGTTACCATAGCAACGGTCACTAAAGCAACAATTACCATAGCAACGGTCACTATAGCAACAATTACCATAGCAACGGTCACTATGATAACAGTTACCATAGCAACGGTCACTATAGCAACAGTTACTATAGCAACGGTCACTATAGCAACAGTTACCATAGCAAAGGTTACTATAGCAACAATTACCATAACAACGGGTATCATGGCAATGTATTATTGAATTCTCAATACAGAGTGAGAGAAATTTCGTTCTAACCGGATGTGTGCGACTTCGTCTGCTCTGGACTTTGTATGATTTATTATTTTCCGAACGAAGTTTTCATTACTCACACATTTTTCATTTTTCTCTGGACCCAATTCTGCATCCCACGCTCACGAAGTCGCGGGTACGTGCTAGTAAATCAATAAAATCAATCTTATACAATAAATCAATAAAATCAATCTTATACAATAAATCAATAAAATAATTAAATTAAATTAAAAACAATAAAAAAAAATAATTAAAAAAGGGGTTTAGGAGAAACGGCCATACTTTCTAAATTATCTCATTAAAAAATTTATACAAGTGCCTCAAAACATGCACTAATCGGTACTTTTTACAGTATTTAAATAAATTTTCATTAACATAGTTTAAAAAAAATCATGAAAAATCCTGAAAAAGTAGATCAACCCCTTATAGTACATCAATTTGAAGAAAAAAACATTGATTCTCAAAATCAGTAATCTGTCATTCATCTTTTGTTGAAGGGTAATCAATATATTCTAGGAAAAAGTGAAAAATATTTTTTTCGATTTTTCAAGGTTTTTCTCCGTTTTCCACAAAACAAGCCTGAAATTTGCCGACCTTATTTTCATGTTGGCATAATCATTTCTTAATTTGAAATTTTTTTATTCTCATCAGCTGAAAACTAAAATCAAGATCCAAAGATATATTATAAAAGAAGGATCAAAATGTCCGTGCAATAAAATGTTGTCTCTCATTTTCCGCAGTATGAATAAACAAAAAAAAAAAGAATGCTCTTGCTTATGCCACGTTAAAAATAAATGATTTTTGCTTTCGTATAAATCACTTTTTTTCTGACTCGATTATTCGTCGACGAATTTTATGCACGTGCATGCATAATTGGACCAATACGTCGTTCTTTTTTCAAAGCTGTTTCTCGTTCTCTCATTCTCTCATTCTGTATTCCGAGTGTGTGTGTGTGTGTGCGTGTGCGCGCGCGCGCGTGTGGGCGCGTGTGCGCATGTGTGTGTGTGTGCGTGTGTGTGCGCGCGCGCGTGCGTGCGTGCCTGTGTGCGTGTGTGCGTGCGTGTGTTCGATGGTGCGTGCGTGTGGGTGTGTGAGGGAGAGAGATAGAGCGCTTTCGGTGATAAACCAGTTTTGTGAAGAGGCTTTGCCGGTAGCTCCGATGAGCTACCCGTGTAGAAATTTTGGTAGGGAAAAACTTCTGCCCCTGACTTGCCCTCCCTAACTAATGTAGGGAAATGATCCGCTCATCCTAACAGGCCCTGTTTAGCCATGTAACACCTGGCTGGCCATTTTCGGATCCGGCGATCATGATCAGGCCCCTATGACGATATGACCCGGCCCTAGCAGATCCTGATCAGGCCCCTAACATTTTTAGAATCATGCCCTTAAAGGCTCTGATCACGGTCACGGTCATACACCGAAGCGCTTTTTAAACAATTCGTTTTTACGAGGTACTCCTTTTTCAATGTATGCATCTTATTATTTATTTCGAGGCAACCCTTTCTTAGGGTACACTTTTCTTTTGGCAATCCTCGAAGAGAATATTAGATTCCGAGTGAACGGAAATTCTCTACGAGAATTAAATAAATAAGTACAATTACATAAGACGGCAGGAACTCCTTGTATGGATTCTTCCGACACCGACTTCTGCTGACATCCGTGCTCGCACCCGTCTATATAAGCATACTGAACACATTATCCGTATGCGAGTTCAACGGTTGCTGTCCTGCGCCATCTCGCGCCAAGTCTCGGAACTAACGCGATGCGGTTCGTCGTGATAATAATAATAATCCTCTGCCTACGTAACGAACTTGTGACAGGCGCACAATTGCTTGTTATTCTCGCGGGATAAAAGTAAATAATAATTAAATCATAATAATAATAATAATAATAATAATAATAATAATAATAATAATAATAATAATAATAAACGAGGCAATGATTGTTAATTTATAATTATTGTTATTACTATTATTGTTATTTATTATTATTATTATTATTATTATTATTATTATTATTATTATTATTATTATTATTATTATTATTATACTGAAAGCCGATATACAAATAATTTTATTTTAATAAATACTCAGGGCAATCCAATAGTTTTCACATCAGAGCCCTGCCAGGGTAATAAAATAAAAATATGTTTTGCTTAAAAGTGTAAAAATAACGTCGTCGGAAACTGTTCATATTCTGATCATGCAGGGCACTGGTAATAAGTGATTATTTCAATGTAATAACTAGGGACCAGGTCGTTAAGTTCCATGTCAGGGCCCTGCCAGGAAAATCGGATCAGGCAGGGCGGATCAGGGGCAAGAATCAACTAATGGTTGCCCTATCACATTTCTACACGGGTAATAGGCTACCGGTATTACGCAGTGCCTCGAGCACTCTGATAGAATGAGAAAGAGATACCGGAGCTCCAAAGTATACTATATTTTTACAACTCATTAACACGCTTCAATCGTTTGAATAAAATTAATTTTATAGTATCGTTATTATTATAAATTACATAAAAATATCAGGATGTTTTATAGTTATCAGATTTCTTCAATGAAAAATAATATCCGCAAGACACGTGCTCGTTGGAAACATGAATAATTATCCGGTTGTTTGATTGATGTCCATCGAACGGTCATAATTTTCATTGATGATTTATTATTGGCGAAAAAAAGTTAAAATGCTTTGGTTATTTTTTGCTTCGGAATTAGCTGCGGTCGGGACATCGAAAAGGGACGAGAAGATAATAAATGAAGATTTCGTAGGAAAATACAATCATCCTTTTGAGGTTTTGTCACAAAGTGTTCGCTGTTTGGACAGCTCATTTTGCGGATTTACACGGAAGCCTCCTTTGAGTCGTCTCTTCTCTATTTTTAAACTTTAGAAAATGTACCTGCGGTTGAATGCTACATTGCAAATGAGAAAAGGTTAAGTGAAGGCTTAAGGCGGTATTCTGGTCTAGAGACATAAATTTTGAGCGTTTAGTCGAGCTCGATAGAAAAAATAAAAAATATTTTTGCCATTCTTTTTATACAACATTATTATTAATATTTTGACAATAAACAAAAAAAAATTTGGAGAAAAAAAAATTAAATAACCTATAAGCTGGTAAAGTTCAGGCTAAAAAAAGTGGTGTCGGGCTGACACGATTGCAACCTTTCTAGTAATCCGATACAAAATTTGAAAAAAGATTTTTAACTAGTAAGAATATTGTTATAGCCCTTACCTCAGAGAAAACGAAAACGATTCGCATAATGGCGGCTGATTGAGAAAAAAAGGCGTTTTTCAACTCTTTTTTTGCTCTATTGTTCTTTCTTTGTATAAAAAATGAGTTTAAAAAATATTTTTTTAGCTCTATTTACCGGCAGAATTTTGAGATTTCCAGAGATTGGTGCGATTTTTGTTTCCTAGTCTATTGTCGTTGATTCACCCTATTGACTCCTATCGTTTTTTTTGGCGATCGAGTTATAATCGGTAGAGATGTAAACGCGTCCATTGGAACAGCTACACCCAGAAAAAAAGATCTAGTACATTTAAGAGGAGGCTAAATACCGACATTTTTCGTGCGAGTGCGAGAGAGAAAGGATGACAGGGGTCGTGTGAGAGCGAGAGAGAGGTCCGAATGTGGCCTTTAGCCTCCTCTTAAGAGGAGGCTAAATACCGACATTTTTCATGCGAGTGCGAGAGAGAAAGGATGATAGGGGTCGTGTGAGAGCGAGAGAGAGGTCCGAATGTCGCCTTTAGCCTCCTCTTAAGAGGAGGCTAAATACCGACATTTTTCGTGCGAGGGCGAGAGAGAAAGGATGATAGGGGTCGTGTGAGAGCGAGGGAGAGGTCCGAATATCGTCTTTAGCCTCCTCTTAAGGGGAGGCTAAATACCGACATTTGCACCTCGAAAATGGATTCCAAACTTGCTCTGGCACGAATGGATGGAAATCAATAAAATTTTGACAGTATCATCAGAATTATGGCACAAATGGAGCCCCACTAAAATTTATTCGAAATGAAAATAAAAAAATTACAGATCTGATTATCATCAGGAATCTGTAATTAAAAATATCAAATTATAATGTTTCTACTGCATTTCGGCTAAAACCAAGAGTGGGGCTCCATGACGAACACTAAAGTACGAATATCGATACGTCTTCGACATTATTTTATGAAAAAACCGCGACGTAAGTTTGGAATCCAAATCACGAGATAAATGTTGATAAATTTAGTGTATTATCGAAAAACAAAATGGCGAAATCAAGTTCACAGAAATCCGAAAGAGGGCAGCCCCATGTGGAATTCTCATGAAATAAATATTATTCTCATCAGATTCTATCCAAACAGTCTGACAAGTCAGTGGCAAGTAACGAAAACGTTGATTTATGTCTCCCGTTTGCATTTGGCAATTCATTCATCATTTATTCATAAATTTAATTGATATTCATCCACCGGTATTGGAAAAAGTTTGGACAGCGATTTTGAGTCGATAATATAGGACTTCAGAAATAATGTCGGTATTTAGCCTCGCCTTAACTAAATCCTAGTCAAGCCAAATAAATCTTTTTAGTTGTAGGCCGGCCTAATACAACTCTATTCATGTCAACGAAATTTTATTTTTGAATTACCTACTAGGAAAATATATTGCGATCTAATAAATCTTCATTTAATATTAATAAATATTATTTCAAACTGAGCAAATATGTATTTAAATGAGATATATATTTTTTTAAATATTTACACAATATATATTTTTAAACATTTCAATCTTTGAACGTATAGCTACACATATGAAGTCTACAATTTCGTAAAGCTTCGTCTTTTCTTTAACAGTGGGGAAAAAAACCCGTTTTTATGGGAATCCTTTTCGGGGATTCGACCATCTTGCATTTTGCCGCAATGTTCAATGTAAGAAATACCCACACTGAAAAATAAGGATGTCAAACATAGACGAGCTTGGAAAGGATATAGGCGTCGAGAGGCAGGTTCGCTTGTGCGAGAGGTAGCCACCTGGCGGATTTTTGGGGTACTGACAAAACTGCAGATATATGATCGGATGAGATTACGGGTGAATAGGTATTTAGTAACAACGAATAGAATTTTTCTTCAACGCCTGTTTCTCGATGGATATAGTGGAATATCGCCCAAAATTGGATGGAAAGAAAATTTTCTTTAAAGTAACTAAAAAATAATCAAATAAACGATTATAGTACCTACGACTAGATCTTTTTTCTGGGTGTACATTGACCGTCAGGGCACAAAAAGTCATTTCTCTTCCTTATTTTTTTCTGGCCATTTTTGTGAGAACCACTGGCTACGGACAGGACTACCGTGCTACTCCTCGATTTCTTTGGTCAGGTTGAGGTTTTTTTTTCTCCCTCCGTGCAGGCGGAGGTGGAGGAAAAAAGGCAAGAAGACTTCGAAACACGAGTTGTTCGCGACCATGATTTCAAAAGGATTTTCGAGATGGGGAAGGTGGCGAGGAAGGAGGGGCTTCCTTTCTTCGCTTAAGGGGGCCCCCCGCGTGTGACGTCAGGGAATACAAACCGAGGCAAAACTCTACCTACATTCAAAATAGAGAGTGGGGGGGGGGGGGGGGGGGGGAATCCTCGAGAATACACGAGCCTTGAAAACGCCTAGCCGGAGATTCTCCCTGTTAGCCAGAAATTCAAAGAAATTTCTTGGAAGCTTCTCTCCGTGATCTTCCTATTATATACATAAATATACCTATATATACCTATTGGAGTTTGAGTTTGGACAGAGCAGCGTGTCTGAGTGGATCGGGGATCGCGGGGATTTCTCAGCGGCGAAGAAACAGGTTTTTCTCCTCGGATCCTCTCCTCATGCTTGAAGAAGCGAAATAAAATAAAATAAATAAAAGAAAAAAAACCTCGATCTCCCTTTTTTTGGACCCGCTTGTTTTTTTTGCTTTTATTTCGCCTCCTCGTTGCGGAACTTTGGCAGCAAAATTACAGAAGAGAGAGAAAGAGAGAATTGATTGGCCGAAAGAGAGTGTCCAAGAAATTGCGAGTAAAGAAAAATTACTTTGGAGTAAAAAATTGAAAACAAATATCAACCAATTTCCATAAAATTTCTTCCGGTCAAATGTTCATCAAAATCAATTCAGGCCGATTCCCTTCGTCCCGAAAGAATTATTTTTCCATAAAAAAGTCATGTCCGGATAAAACAGAGTGAACTTTTTCTCGGTGCAAAATATTCCATCGTTAACAAACTCACACTCCAGCGATAATTGAATCATAACACCGGGACTCGAATTTCCGGGGCCTTTTTTTCACATCCATTGCATTATTTTTTTGTTTTCGTGCTTTGGGCGTAAATCGAGTCTCGTTTTTCTTCGAGTGGAAAGAAGAGAAACAAAAAAAAAAGAGAGAAGAGCCCGAGTTAAACGAGACGTTAAATGCGACAAATGCATCAATGATAATTGTCTGAATGCCCCTTTTCACGTTCTCGCATTCTCTCCCTCTTCCTCCTTCACTCTTTCTGCCTCGTCGTCTCCTCTCTCGACTCTCCAAACGACTCTTTAATTCACTCGTGTTCATCATTGCGAGTCTTTATTCAACTCGTTATTATTGCCCACGATGGTGTTAATTGGTCGCGAGGACTTCAGAATTATACCAGGATATGCCCGCAAACACAATCGTCCCATTGTCGCGCGAGAAATGTTTTATCATGCACAATAAATGATACATTCATATATAAACAAAGAAGGTGAGAAATTGGGAGAGAGGAGAAAAAGACGAATAAATATTTATTCATCGAGTCATACTTGGTAAAACTCGTCATTTCTCATTTCCATAAATATAAATACAAAATGTAGTTGTCTGATTTACGTCCATGAAGAATTGCTCTCGTTACGGCACGGCCATCTTCATTTTGGGAGCTCTTCAAGCTAACCACAGCTTGAATAGACGTAAATTTAAAGAGAGACGAAAGTGTGCGAGAAAACGAAAATCCTAAAGCTCTCGCTTCCTCTCCTCTCCTCTCCTCTCCTCTCCTCTCCTCTCCTCTCTCCTCTCCTCTCCTCTCCTCTCCTCTCCTCTCCTCTCCTCTCCTCTCCTCTCCTCTCCTCTCCTCTCCTCTCCTCTCCTCTCCTCTCCTCTCCTCTCCTCTCCTCTCCTCTCCTCTCCTCTCCTCTCCTCTCCTCTCCTCTCCTCTCCTCTCCTCTCCTCTCCTCTCCTCTCCTCTCCTCTCCTCTCCTCTCCTCTCCTCTCCTCTCCTCTCCTCTCCTCTCCTCTCCTCTCCTCTCCTCTCCTCTCCTCTCCTCTCCTCTCCTCTCCTCTCCTCTCCTCTCCTCTCCTCTCCTCTCCTCTCCTCTCCTCTCCTCTCCTCTCCTCTCCTCTCCTCTCCTCTCCTCTCCTCTCCTCTCCTCTCCTCTCCTCTCCTCTCCTCTCCTCTCCTCTCCTCTCCTCTCCTCTCCTCTCCTCTCCTCTCCTCTCCTCTCCTCTCCTCTCCTCTCCTCTCCTCTCCTCTCCTCTCCTCTCCTCTCCTCTCCTCTCCTCTCCTCTCCTCTCCTCTCCTCTCCTCTCCTCTCCTCTCCTCTCCTCTCCTCTCCTCTCCTCTCCTCTCCTCTCCTCTCCTCTCCTCTCCTCTCCTCTCCTCTCCTCTCCTCTCCTCTCCTCTCCTCTCCTCTCCTCTCCTCTCCTCTCCTCTCCTCTCCTCTCCTCTCCTCTCCTCTCCTCTCCTCTCCTCTCCTCTCCTCTCCTCTCCTCTCCTCTCCTCTCCTCTCCTCTCCTCTCCTCTCCTCTACTCTCCTCTCCTCTCCGCTCCTCTCCTCTCCTCTCCTCTCCTCTCCTCTCCTCTCCTCTCCTCTCCTCACCACTCCTTCTCCTTCTCCTTCTCCTTTTCATCTTTCGTTGTCGTCGTTGGCAAATGCAAATTTGACTATGATAAGAGAGCTTAAGCCCACGTGAGCTCAGCTCGGCTTTAATCCTCGTATTTATGCGGGGCAAAAGTGCTGCTCGGGGTATAGAACTCGCCAGTTCTATAGCTTTTCCCTTCTCTCTCTCTCTCTCTCTCTCTTTCTGTCTATCTCTTTTTATATTTTCACATACGTGTTATAGATATTTATATCGGTCATTCTGTGTCTATGATTTTGGTTTATGATTTTGGTCCACCATTGTTTGGCATTTGATACACCATTTTGGTCTACGATTATTTCTATGATTGTACCAACATCAATGATACATAATTTATAATTTTCAATTCGTAATTTTTCATGATTAAATGAAGCAATTCATATATTTGTGAAGATTTTTTTTGCAGCCGTGTAATAAAAGAGAAATTGCAAAAAAATAGTGAAAACATTCTAACTAAGAAATCCAAAAATTCTTATATGTATCACTAGTTTTCTACAAATGACGGAAAAAGGAAATCCGCTATTTTCAAGAGACAAAATCCTTTCTCTCTCAAGGATTATAATTTTTTATAAGAAATTAATAATAGCAAAATATTAGAAATAGAAGAATTAATAGAAATCGAAATTAATAAAAGAAGAATAAATAATGTAAAATGACATATATTATAAATAATTAAACTAAAAAAATAAACTAATAATTAATACAATAAATATAAAATTTTTTTTTAATGAAATCAAAGAAATAAGGGATGATGGAAAAAATGCTAAAAAATTACTTTCTCATTGGATTCACTCACATCATAGAAACTATCATTATCCAAAAGATTGAGGATCACAATTTGGCGGAGTTGAGTTGGTTTGACACGGAATACCCCATATATGTATATATGTACGAAAAAGTACGATAATATTATATCTCAACGTTGGCGAGGGTCCTCTGCATGCTATATAATAGCAGAGCGCACCGGAAAGAGAAACACCACGATTGCGTGCAAATGTGAGTGTGTGTGTGTGAGTTTTCAGCTCATTCGCGTCGACTATGTGGGATTCGCAAATCATTGCAGCGCATTAATAGACTTTCTAAGTACGAGGGGTTCTCTGTTCTCTCACTCTCCACCTTTCTCTCTCGACTTTTGACCAATTTTACGATATTTCACTATATCTAATGCGTAATCGTAATTTTTCCGTGCATTATTGATCAAGACACCGCCATCGAGAATTTCGAAAATTAAGGGGTTATACCCAGTCAGGAGGTCGGAAAAAGCGATTTTTCAAGAATTTTTTTTGGATAGACATTATAATTTATCAACGCAAACATTCATATACATATTTTTGTAACTTTCAACTTCATTTAGAAATTCTTCTTTTTAAAAATTAACAAAATGGCGGCTTCTAAAAAAAAAATTTCGTTTTTTGGTGAAAATGGTTGTCTTAAATTGTTTATAAAATGGAAAATATTTATCGGTAAAAAACCTTCGATTAAATACTAAAAAATATATTTATAAAGCTTGTGTAAACATTTGAGACTGGTCGTTTATGCCGTTTCTGAGAAATCCTGCTCATCGGCTCAAAAAACACAGTTTTGAAAAAAACGCGTTCAAAGTTTCAAAAGCACTTTACACATAACAATTACAGGTTCACAAATATGCTTGCAACTTTCAGAATATTTGTCGGATTGGCATGAAATTTGCTGTGTATGTAATTAAATATGTATATGTACATTAGGGTGGGCCGAAAATCCGCTTTTTTTTTAAATTCTTTAGGAATACCAAAAATATTGTTCTTTGTGCTACAAAAAAAAATCTGTGTGAAGGGAAAAAAAAATATCGCGCATGCATGATTTTCGTGTTTTTTTCGTCATATGCGTGGACAGCCAAAAAATGACCCTTTCCTGACAGCTAAGAGTGAAATCGTCTATCTTCACCATTAGCTGTCAAAAAAGAGCTCTTTTCGGCCATTCACGTTTATAGCGAAAACACACTCAAATGACACATGTGGAAAAAAAGATCGTTTGCAACACGGGCCAGAGATTTGTCTTTTGTTTCGCGTGGTTGCCGCCCTCGATTTTTTTTACTCATAAAAAGTATAAATATAGAGGAAAATGACAAATGTTTCAATAAAACAGCAATCATCTTAGAAACTATCGATCCTACATGATTCGACATAAGGACTTTTTTGTAAAGCATTAAATTTCCAATAAAAATAAGCCAAGATTTTTTTTTTTCAATACTTTGAACTTTAACGAACTTGGGCGAGCCTAGGATGTTGACTCAAAGTTTTTCCCTTCACACAGATTTTTTTTGTAGCATAATGAACAATATTCTTGGTATTGCTAAAAGAAAAAAAAAACGGATTTTTGGCCCACCCTAATGTACATTATGAAAATGATATTGAAAAAATCGATTGTTTGAAAATTCCGATTGAAAACCTATAGTAATAAAATGGTCAGTCGATCAAATATCGACGGACAGTTGAGTGCGTTTTTTTTTTTAATTTCTCCAATCAATTGGGTTACGCAGTGCAAATGACGATTAAAAAAAAAAGATGAAAAAGACTGTAAGCGCCCACGCGATGCGTATAAACAAGCTGCCATTAGGATGAAAATAATAATTTCTCGGCGTATATTATTTGTGTGTATGTGCATGTCAGTGCTTGCAGAACGTATATGAAAAACAGGTATTTTAATAAGGTCCTCTAGCGTACATGTACATCGAGGTAAACAACGGTAGTTGTATTGCCACGTGGATTATATTATGCGATGCAGTGGAATAACTCATTTCGTCAGCATCACGATTCGCAGTAAAATCTCTCAAACGTTAACACTTTGTGTTTTAAAACTACGTGGCACTAGATTTTGTGACACAAATGATTTTAATAATATCATATAATTTAATATATAATATAATAATATTTAATTATATGAGTCAAAATTCCGGAAGGCAGCATGCGTTTGGGCCTCATAGTCGACCCGTAGTAAAAAAACTCCATTCGTCGCCATTGAAAAATCCCCATTCATTCCCCATTGCCAAAATAACCAACGGAGATGAATGCCGAATTGCCTAAGGGGATTTTCGCCATTGAATTCCCCATTTGAAATCGAATGAGGATTTTCCAATGAGGATTGACTTCCCCATTTGAAACGGAATGGGGATTATCCTATGGGGATTCAATGAAGAAAATCCCCATAGGCAATTCGGCATTCATCTCCATTGGTTTTTGTAGGCAATGGGGAATGAATGGCGATATCAATGGAGATTCTTTCATATAGTAAAAAACTCCATTCGTCACCATTGAAAAATCGCCATTCATTCCCCATTGCCAAAATAACCAACGGAGATGAATGACCAATTGCCCAAGGACATTTTCGCCATTGAATTCCCCATTTGAAATAAAAAAAAGAAAATTACAGATTTGATTATCATCAGGAATCTGTAATTGAAAAAATCAAATTATAATGTTTCTACTGCATTTCGGTTAAAACCAAAAGTGGGGCACCATGACGAACACTAAAGTAGGAATATTAATACGTCTTCGACATTATTTTATGAAAAAACCGCGACGTAAGTTTGGAATCCAAATCACGAGATAAATGTTGATAAATTTAGTGTATTATCGAAAAACAAAATGGCGAAATCAAGTTCACCGAAATCCGAAAGAGGGCAGCCCCATGTGGAATTCTCATGAAAAAAATAGTATTCTCATCAGATTCTATCCAAACTGTCTGACAAGTCAGTGGCAATTAACGAAAACGTTGATTTATGTCTCCCGTTTGCATTTTGCAATTCATTCATCATTCATTCATAAATTTAATTGATATTCATCCACCGGTATTGGAAAAAGTTTGGACAGCGATTTGGAGTCGATAATATAGAAATAATGTCGGTATTTAGCCTCGCCTCAAGAGGAGGCTAAATACCGACACTACGCTTCGAAATCGCCATCCAAACTTGCTCTCATACGAATGAATGGAATTCAATAAAATTTTAACAGCACAATCGGAATTATGGCACAAATGGAGCCTCACTAAAATTTTTTTGAAAAAAAAAAAAAAAATTATAGATCCGATTACTATCAGGAATCTGTAATTGAAAATCTTGAATTATGAGACTTTTTACTGTATTTCGTCTAAACTAAGAGTGAGGCTCCATGAAGAACGCCAAGACACAAATATCAAGACGTTTTCGACATTATTTTATGGAAAAGACACATCGTAAGTTTGGATGGCGCATGAGGAGATAAATATCGATAAATTGTAGTTTTATCGAAACATGAAATGGCGAAATCTAGTTTACAAACGTGCGAGAGAGGGCAGCACCATGGATTCTGACGAGTAACCTAATATTTTTGGGGCTCCAATGAATTCGTTGGAGTTAGTTGTGACGCGTTTTAGCCCCTTAATTATAAATTAATTGTTATTTAACTTATCCTCCTCTGAATTTTCAAAATTTAATAAATTTTCATTTACGGTTTTGGGAGAAAGACTGGACGACGGTGATAACTCGATAATGTAGGGATTGAACGAAAATGGTATTTAGCCTCCTCTTAAGTGTTCCGTTTCCCCTTCACGCGCTCCTCTGCTTGCAGAATTTATGTTATAATACCAAAACCGTCGGGTTCTAATGGTTATTTCTCGGAAACTAGACGGTAAATCATCCTGATTTTTTTTCACGTATTTCGTGACAACCCGTTCGAGCTTCCCTCAGTTTTGTGTCAACTTCATAGATTTTGTTTAGACGGTAAAACTAATAATGTACCTATGCACCATGCATTTCCAATGCCTTACGTGTAAGTTAAGCCAACTTTGAGAGTGAATATCTCGAGTTAGGGACGGTCAAACTTATTTAAACTGCACAGATGTCTAGATAACATATTAAATAACCTGTATGCCAAATTCCAACCATTTCTCAACTAAACGACCTCGTGGAGAAACTACCTTGAGTATCAAGAAACCCAACAATTTTTGGTACATGACCATTTTCGCCATCCTAACCTTAGTCTGGGCATAAGATCAATGTGACAAATGTGGCTTTTCAGATCTCACATTTCTCAATCAATTTTCGTCTCATGAAAAACTATGTTTCTAATTAACATAATAGGCACATGTAAGCGTATCTTCATCGCTCCTCTGCATTTCCTATGCATACATTTATTTACCAGCAAACAGACATATATATGTTTACGACCAAATAATCACTCTTTCACGTGCGATTGTGCGAGCTTAATATGCATTGCGTTATAAACGCGTACGACGTCCGCCTACGCAGGCAAAAAGATAGCGCACAATGCGAGATACGTGAGAACACGTGTGCCTATACATACACAGATATATATATATATATATATATTAGGGCGATTTTTTTTTTCGACTTTTTTTAATTTTCATCCCTCCCCACCTAAAATGCTGTTGCATATGTCTAAAAGAAACTACCCTGAAAGTTACAGCCCTTAATATTAATATTAAGTACTCGCCCTTCGCGTGAAAAGATTTCCCATCTAAAATACACGTAAATAAAAAACTTTTTTCTTCAAATTGCTATAACTCCACGGCATTTTATGCTATTATATTGTCCTTGGTCGCAACTTACGCAGAATTGAACGTTCTTCAAAAGTGTCCTGAGCAGCATAAGTGTAATTTACACTGGTAAGATGGTACGAGTCACTAAAGTTGATTTTAACCCACACTTCTCGTTTTTTTGCTGTTATTTTTGAAATGATCAGCGTTATCGAAAAATTGCAAAGGAAAGTTTTGTTGGAAATTTAATTTCCTACAAAAAAGGTCCTTTAGACCTACTTGAGAAAATTGATATTTCTTGAGATATTGAACCTTAATTTATTTGCGGTATAAAATTTTTACGGTTTATCGAACCAAAAGTTCTTAATTGTTGATATTCCATATCATTTCGCCACTGGTGATATGATATGTGATATGGTGATATGATATAGAATATCAAAAAATTGAAACTTTTGGTTCAATAAACCATAAAAATTGTATACCAAAACTAAGTTAAGGTCCAATATCTCAAGAAATATCAATTTTCGCAAGTAGGTCTAAAGGACCTTTTCTGTAGGAAATTAAATTTCCAACAAAACTTTCCTTTGCAATTTTTCGATTACGTTGATAATTTCGAAAATAACAGCAAAAAAACGAGAAGTGTGGGTCAAAATCAACTTTAGTGACTCGTACCATCTCACCAGTGTAAATTACACTTACGCTGCTCAGGACACTTTTGAAGATCGTTCAATTCTGCGTAAATTGCGACCAAGGACAATATGATAGCATAAAATGCCGCGGAGTTATAGCAATTTGAAGAAAAAAGTTTTTTATTTACGTGTATTTTAGATGGGAAATCTTTTCACGCGAAGGGCGAGTACTTAATATTAATATTAAGGGCTGTAACTTTTAGGGTAGTTTCTTTCAGACATATGCAACAACATTTTAGGTAGGGAGTGAAAAAAATAAAAAAAGTTGAAAAAAAATCGCCCTAATATATATATATTTTATTAAATGTACGTGAGTTGCATAGAGACCCATATGTTCGTGTGCATTTCGATAGAAGGACAAGAGTCGACAACGTCGAACAACTTTGCGTCTCAGAGTCCCTCCAGCTGCTTATTTTGATGCTTGACTGCACGATCAGTTCGCCATTCGATATTTACACAAATATATTTCCTACATGCGTAGGGGAGAGTGGGGCACGACGGCCCCTCTAAAAAATTAGGTGAAAAAAAAATGTTGGTTCCTTGGTGTCAAATTATCATAAATTTGATGTATTGACTCATTTTTTGCCCAATTGGCGATACCTGGGGCATAATGGACCACCCAAAAAAATTTGGTCAGAAAATTTTTGTTTTTCTCTAACCCTCCGCGGATCATATGGAACATATCTGTCCCGAGAGAAATTTCCCCCTTAAATATCTCCCGGGCCCTTGAAGGGTAGGGCTTCCACCCTAAAAAAAACTTAGTAGTGAGGGGTACTCGGTGTCCAAGCGGCGCCTTGATCTAGCAATTCCTGTCCGGACAACAGCCAGGTGCAATCTTGGGTGGGTCAAATCTGACCCATATGATCCGGGGTGCCAGTATTTTGTCAATGTAAGTGAATTTGTGTTTTCGTGTTTTTATCGTTACTTTTCGATGTTTGTTGATAATCTTCGGGGTTTTTTGTTATTGTAGTTAATAAATAAAAAAATACCTGTTTTTAGGTTATGCCCTCCTCATCCAGCACCTCGCTATCAGTTATCATATTTTTAACTTTTCTTTGAAAATATAATGTCATTTACTTTTTCATACATTTTGTATAATTCTTTAATAAATTTTTTTTTTACACATTCTATGATGGAAAATACGTTATTTGATAGTAGTTCTGATACTCGACAAATACCCTCTTTTCAGATGCCAAAATAAATATACTTTTTCAAATGGGCAGACTTGGGACATTTCTTATCTGGAAGAGTATAGTTTCAGCTACAAATCCGTGTAAGATTTTTCACTTTATGTTAAATAGAAAAAAAATTGTTATTTTTTCCGCAAAAAAACTTTTTTCGAAAATAAGCTTTTTCCAAGCAATTTATTTAAAAATGCAAAAATGTAACGGCTATGAAAAATATTAGACCTTGAAGTAGAATCAGTAAAGAGTATTCCTGAATTTTTTCAGATTTTTTTCTCTCTAAATACGTGAAATATAAGCTGCAGGACAGATATGAGCCATATGATCCGGGGTGTCGGAGAAACTCATATAGCCCGCGGAGAGTTAAATTATGATGAATTTAATGTATTCATCCATTTTAAGCCCAATGCACTACATCAGGGGTAAAATGGACCATCAAACGTATCCCTTTTGAAAAAAACGCTTTTCTGCTTGCGATGAAAAAAAGTGGTTTTTAATGATGAACAAAATAGAAAGAAAAATCTGCTCACGATTAAACTAGCATTAAAAATGGTCAAAATAGTCAAAGTTTCATAGCAAATTTTTTGAAAAAAATTAAAAGTGTCCGAATTTTTGAAATCAACGCTTTTTTACTGATCCTGAAAAAAAAGACTATTTGTAATTATGAATAAAATAGAAGAGAAAATATATCCACGATGAAGCTAGTCTTAAAAATAGTTAATATAGTCAAAGTTAACTAGCAAATTTTTTGAAAAAAATTAAACGTGTCCCACCTTTTGAAAGAAACGTTTTTTTGCTTGTGATGGAAACAAATGGTTTTAAATTATGAAAAAATATATAAGGAAAAATCTGTCCGAGATCAGCCTAGCGTTAAAAATAGTTAAAAAAGTTAAAGTTTCTTAGCGAATTTGTTGAAAAAAATTAAAAGTGTCCGACCTTTTGAAATTAAAATTCTTTTGCTGTAAGCGGTAAAACGATATAGAAGATGAATATCGTTAAATTTTTAATATTTTTTGTCAAAAAGTGTACTCAAAAACGAACATAAAAAAAAGCTTTATTTGGTCCATTTTTCGCAAAGTTACAAGCATTTGAAAACAAAATCATCGAATTTCAACAAAAAATCATATCTTGTAAATGCATGGGTAAAAAAATTTGAAAAAAATTAAGTAACCCACACGGAAATTTATATATTTAAAATATATGCAAAATTGCGTACGAAATATATTCAAAATATAATTAAAATATATTTAGATATATATAAAATAAAAATATATTTTAGATATATATAAAATATATTTTATTGCACTCCGTGCGCAAAGTGCCACTTTGCGCACGCTGCGCGTGCTCAAACTGGCACTTTGCGCACTCGTACAATAAAATGTCGTACGATACTCGTGCGAGAAACTTTTTCTCAACTCGTGCGATTGCAACATTCACCTTCGGCTCATGCTGCAAATTCACACTCGTCAGAAAAAGTTTCATCGCACTAGTATCGTAATCAACTATTAGATATATGTAAAATGTACATACAATATATATATTTTATATATATAGTGCATACATCTGAAATATAGATTAAATATATGTTGCATGTATTCCAAATATAGTTGAAAAGTGGGCTGCATACATCTCGAATATGGGTTGAATATTCGATACCCGTGTAGAAATTTCCGAAAAATCGGAAATTCTCTAGGAGAATCAAATACAAAACTTCGAGTTCATGAGAAGCCGGCAAGAACTCCTTATATGGCTTCATTTACGCCGGACTTCTGTTAATATTCCGTTTTCACGCCCGCCTTTATAAGCATACTCGTCGCATCCTCCGTATGGGGGGTCAGCGGTTGCCGCTCTGCGACATCTCGCGGCGAGTCTGGAAACTATCGCGACGCTGCCTATACGTTACGAACATGTGGCAGGCGCCCGATCGCTTGTTCTCGCGGGATAAAAATTATAATGTAAATAATAATGAAAAGTGTGAATACAATAAACTTAAATAATTAAATAAATATTATGTTAGTTAGTTAGTTATGCTACCATATATGTTGCATATATGGTAGCATATATTAAGAATATATGTAGAATATATGGGAGATACATGTGAGTCACACCTATCTCTCATATATGTTGCAAATATATCAGCATATATTAAGAATATATGTAGAATATATGAGAGATATATGTGAATCACACCTATCTCTCATATATGTTGCATATATGTGTGGATTAAAAATGTATGTACATATATTCAAAATATATCCACATATATTTTGCGTATATTAAAAATATATAAATTTCCGTGGGGGTAAGTTCCATAAATAGGTACAATAATAGAAAAAAGTTTGAGCCAAATAAAAAAATACAACATGTAAAAGTGGTTGAGATGAGCTGGAATACCTCAAATATATATACATGTATATTTGTATGCGTAGTCACGGGCTATTTAGTATTTTTATTATAAGTTTCGATAATGCACTGTTCGACGATGGTTGAATATATTTAAATATATGGGCGCGAATAAGGGATCGAGGAAGGATCGAGGAAGAAGAAAAATAAGAATGAAAACTTGTTTCTTCGATGATGGGCTTTGCAAAAAGACATTTTTCATCTTTTTGTCTTCATCTTTCTCTCTCTCTCCCCTTCTTTGTCGATTATATCCTTCAATCTCGGTTCTTTTCTCTCGCTCCTTCGTGCAGTCTCCATGAGGACCTCTTATGGCAGACGAAAAAGAGTCCTGTGGTTTCCCCCTCGTTCTCTTCTGCCCCCATGAGAGGACAAACACACAAGAGAACTTTACAGAAGCCGAGTAGAAGCCTCGGATATACACGGAAAAATGAAAATAAGAAGATGGAAAGGAGAGCCCTTGCTCCACATTTATATGGGGCATTCCAGCCGATTCAACCTGGGTCTGACCCTTCACGTCTCCGATATGTCGCGTATTTTTTTTATGATTTTGTAGTACCTCTTAAAAGCACTTAGGATTTTTTTCAGATTTTTTTGGAGCAATTTGACTTAATGATAATTTTATAAACAAATTTACTGTTTGTCCAAATTTGAGGACCTGAAAAAAATCACAATCTTAATTAAATCTTAATCTTAGTCTTAATTAAAAATCTTAAAAAATCTTTGTTTTAAATAGAAGGAGCAACCTGAATTGAATGGACCGTTATCCAAACATTTTCGTATGAATTGAAGGTGTTTAAAAAAATGTTTGGATAATGATACCCACTCAATTCAGCTTTCTCCTTCTATTGATAAACTTTTTTTTAAGCTTGTTATAAACAGGAGGAAGCCCTGTCCACTTTGGCTCAATGCTTGAAAATTTTCATATAAAAAACGGGGTTTTTGTAATTTTTCAGATTTTTTAATTTGGGCTAACAGTAATTTGTTTATGAAATTATAACTAAGTCAAATCGCTCCAAAAAATCTGAAAAAAATCTTGAATGCTTTTCAGAGGTACTACAAAAGCATAAAAAATTGGGGACAAAATCGGAGAGGTGAAGGGTCAGACCCAGGTCGAATCGGCGTAGAATGCCCCATACATAAATATACATGCCCATCGTCGTTATTCTTCTCGTTCAGTCTTCCTTTGTAGTATTTTGTATGGCCCTCCTACTCATTTTACTCATCTTTAGAATATCATAGTATGCGATTTATATATACAATGTATATGGTTTATTCCATGTCAAATCGACCAAGGATTGCAATCGTCCCCTTTCAATTTCGATGAAATTTGGTCAGAAGTTTTCGTTTTCAATCAAACAAAGTTCTACCGAAGGAAATTTTTTTTTTTCGAAAGTTATGCAAAATTCAAAATTTCATAAATTAACAAATCTTTTAAGTTTATTTTTTAAATATCTTGAAAACTATTATAGTTACAAAAAATATTCTGAAAAAAATATTCTGAAAAAAAAATTTGAAAAATGAGGAATTTGGAGAATTTTCAATTTTGAAAAATGGTGAAAATCCAAGTTCCACATTTTATTTTTGCTTCAATTTTTTTATATCATACCTTGTACTGGTCTTAAAAGATCCTGAAATTTTCAGAGAGGTGTTTTTTTTTTAAAATATAAATTTTTGAAGTTTTAAAAATCGTGTAAATCCACGATAAAGATTAGATTTTTGCTTAAATTTTTTTTATATAATACCTTTTACTGATCTTAAAAGATCCTGAAATTTTTAGGATGGTTTTTTTTTAAATTGTCATTAATTGAAATTTTTACTGCTCAAAATAATAGAATTACATGATTGCTCAACTTTACTTAACTTGAAGGAAAAACAGAAATAAATTTTTTTACCAAAATTCAAAAAAATTAATTTTTGAAACAAGAACACACCATCCTCAAAATTTCAGGATCGTTCAAGATCAGTACAAGGTATTATATAAAAAAAATGTAACCAAAAATTTAATGTTTATCGTGGATTTGCACGATTTTTTTAAATTAAAAAAATTATATTTTTGAAAAAAAACACCTCTCTGAAAATTTCAGGATCTTTTAAGATCAGTACAAGGTATTATATTTAAAAAAAGAACCAAAAATAAAATATGGAATTTGGATTTTAACGATTTTTGAAAATTCAAAATTCTCCAAATACATCAGTTTTCAAATTTTTTTTCGGAATATTTTTTTTTCCTAGTCCCAAGTATACTCTTCAAAACGAATCCACAACGATTTTTCGTAACTATAATAGTTTTTGAGATATTTGAAAAATAAACTTGAGAGATTTAAAAAAATTGTGAAATTTTAAATTTTGAATAACTTTTGAAAAAAAAACTTAAATTTTTTCCCCTAGGTAGAACTCCGTTTTATTGAAAACGAAAACTTCTTATCAAATTTCATCGTAATTGAGAGGGTCGATTCCAACTCTTGGTCGATTTGACATGGAATGACCCATATTGTGAAATTTCTGATATGACGTGCAAAGACATCGTCAAATAAATTATCTTTGAAGGGGTAAAACTTGTTTGTCACGTTTTTTTTTAATTATTCCCCCGATTTTTCTTTCTATCTTCGACCAAAGTACTGCGCAATTTGTAATTGATGCTAAATTTTCAATAATAGAAACGTTGAAAAAATAAATCTTCGCCACTTTCGAACCTTTTTCATAAACTCAAGAGTTTTTTAATTTAAAATGATGTAAATGTTGCTTTGGATTTGTTGATTAGGAAAAATGTTATCATTACTAAAACGTTATGATTGGACCTGGAAAATGGTGTTTAATCCGACCCGCGATCTTAATTTTTGTATTAGTGAAAGTACTTTGAAAATCGAAAGAATTAAGAAAAAGGATTATTTTTTATGACTCCATGATTTAAGAGGAGGCTAAATACCATTTTTATTCAATCCCTACATTATCGACGTATCATCGTCGTCCAGTCTTTCTCCGACAACCGTGGATGAAAATTAATTACATTTTGACAATTAAGACGGGGATAAATTAAATAATAATTAATTGTCAATTGAGTGACTAAAATGCGTTACAGCTAATGTCAACAAACTCATTCGAGCCCTCTAAATATTATAGGTTACTCGTCAGAATCCATGGTGCTGCCCTCTCTCGCACGTCTGTGAACTACATTTCGCCATTTCGTTTTTCAATAAAACTGAAATTTATCGATATTTATCTCTTGATGCGCCATCCAAACTTACGGCGTGTCATTTTGATAAAATAATGTCGAAAACGTCTCGATATTTGTATCGTGGCGTTCTTCATGGAGCCTCACTTTTGGTTTTACCCGAAATGCAGTAAAAGTGCAATAATTTAAGTTTTTCAATTACAGTTTCTTGGTGGTAAATGAATCTGTAAATTTTTTTTTGTATTTCGAAAAAATTTTAGTGAGGCTCCATTCCTGCCATTGTTCTGACGATGTTGTTAAAATTTTATTCAATTCCATCCATTTGTATAAGAGCAAGTTTGGATGGCAATTTCGAGGTTTAGTGTCGGTATTTAGCCTCCTCTTAACTTAAGGCGAGGCTAAATAGCGGAATTATTTCTGAAGTCCTATATTATCGACTCAAAATCGCTGTCCAAACTTTTTCCAATACCGGTGGATGAATATCAATTAAATTTATGAATGAATGATGAATGAATTGCAAAATGCAAACGCGAGACATAAATCAACGTTTTCGTTAATTGCCACTGACTTGTCAGACAGTTTGGATAGAATCTGATGAGAATAATATTTATTTCATGAGAATTCCACACGGGGCTGCCCTCTTTCGGATTTCTGTGAACTTGATTTCGCCATTTTGTTTTTCGATAATACACTAAATTTATCAACATTTATCTCGTGATTTGGATTCCAAACTTACGTTGCGATTTTTTCATAAAATAATGTAGAAGACGTATCGATATTCGTACTTTAGTGTTCGTCATGGAGCCCCACTATTGGTTTTAGCCAAAATGCAATAGAAACATTATAATTTGTTATTTTCAATTACAGATTCCTGATGATAATCAGAACTGTAATTTTTTTATTTTTGTTTCGAATAAATTTTAGTGAGGCTCCATTTGTGCCATAATTCTGATGATACTGTCAAAATTTTATTGATTTCCATCCATTCGTGCCAGAGCAAGTTTGGAACCCATTTTCGAGGTGCAAATGTCGGTATTTAGCCTCCCCTTAAAAAATTGTTAAAATGAAAAATGATTGTAATTCAATGACTCTGGCATTTGAAGCTCAGATCATCATGAGAAGAATGAATACTAACACAAAATGAAGCTGCAAGAGAAAAAAAGCTACGCAGATTAAAAACAAATTGAAAGATTTTCATAAATTCATGATGGAACTTAAAATATTGCTAAAAAATTGAAAAATGATCGTAATTCTATGAACCAAGCGGCATTTTGAAGCTCCGATTATCCTGAGAGGAATGAATACCAAGTAAAAATGCAGCTTCAAGAGGGAAAAAAGTCGCACAGATTAGAAAAAATTGAAAGATTTTTACAAATCCATGATCGAATTTAAAAAATTGCTAAAAAACCGAAAAATGATCGTAGTTCGATGACTTTAGCGGCATTCTAAAGCCCCAAAGGGAAACAAATTTGCACAGATTACAAAAAAAACCCTGCAAATTGAAATTTGCACATTATTGCTTCCTCATCTTTATTCATAGTTCACATAGCTTCCTTTAACACACGGTATTGCGATCAAATTTGGCTTCCTCATAAACGAAGCCTTGTTAACTATATTGAAAAATATTAGTAATCAATGTGCAAATTCGATCGATTTTCGCCAAATTTGATAGTGAATAACATTGATAGCTATACTGGCTCTTCACAAAATTTCATTGCAATATCTAAAAAATTTGAAAAGTTATAGCGTTTACGCTTCTTTTATAAAAATTTAAAATTTGATAAAAATTTAAACATTCGATCGATTTTCGCCAAATTTAATAACGAACATTCTCGATAGCTATATTAGCTCGGTGTAAAGTTTCAGTGCAATATCTTAAAAATTGCACAAGTCAGAGCGTTTACGCTATTTTTCAAAAAATTAAAAATTTCATACAATTTTAATCTCCCGATGGATTTTTGCCAAATTTCATAGCGAACAAGCCTCGATAGCTATATTAGCTCTGTGCAAAATTTCAGTACAATATCTCAAAAATTGCACAAGTTAGAGCGTTTAGGCTATTTTTCAAAAAAATCAAAATTCCATAAAATTTTTATCCCTCGATGGATTTTCGCCAAATTCAATACCAAACAACCTCAACAGCTATATTATCTCTGTGCAAAGTTTCAGTGCAATATCTTAAAAATTGCATAAGTCAGAGCGCTTAGGCTATTTTTCAAAAAATTCAAAATTTCATAAAATTTTAATCCCTCGATGGATTTTCGCCAAATTCAATACCAAACAACCTTAATAGCTATACTAATTCTGTACAAAGTTTGAGTGCAATATCTTGAAAATTGCAGAGGCTAGAGCGTTTACGTCATTCTTGCAAAAACGAAAAAAGTCGATAAAATCTGAACACCCGTTATAATTAAAACAAATTTCTTTTCATAATGAAGTGCAATTCGTGCTCGACAAGTGTGCCAAATTTTAGCTTGATATCTCGAAGCGTTTTCGAGTTATTTATCATTTACATCTGAAACTCAGGATACACACACACACACACACACACACACACACACACACACACACACACACACACACATACATCCATCCGGACATTTTTTCTAAATATGATTTCTTTATGTTTTAGGACATTTTGAACATATTCGCATAAAAATCGCGAAAATTTTTTTTTTTCACGAAATGCTGCAGCTGCAAGGAGAAAAAAGTTGCACAGATTACAAGGAAATTAAAAAATTTGTACAAAGCCATGATCCAACTTAAAAAATTATCACGAGAGGAATGAATACCAAGTAAAAATGCAGCTGCAAAGAGAACGAAAGTTGCACAGATTACAAAAAAAATGAAAGATTTTCACAAATCCATGATCGAACTTAAAAAATTGCTAAAAAATCGAACAATGATTATAATTCGATGGTCTAAGCAGCATTCTAAAGCCCCGATCATCACAAAAGGAATGAATATCAAGTGAAAATGCAGCTGCAAGGGGAAAAAAAGTTACACAGTTAAAAAAAAAAAATGCACAAATCTATGATTCAACTTAAAAAATTGCTAAAAAATCGAAAAATGATCGTAATTCAATGAACCGAGCGTCATTCCAAAGCCCGGATCATCCCGAGAGGAATAAACATAAGGTCATAATGTAGCTGCAAGGGAAAAAAAAGTTATTGAGATTTTAGCGTATCGATGAATTCGACCTGAATGCAAAAAATTCATTTTGGCCTGAATAACAACAGTTTAGGGAAGTACCGAGCTTTTTGCGTGATTTAATAACTTTTTGGATCGCATTTATTATTATTTATTGTTCTCGGAGTCTCAATATTTCTGAATGATTTCATAATTTCTTTTATTGCACTCCGTGCGCAAAGTGGCACTTTGCGCACGCCGCGCGTGTTCAAACTGGCACTTTGCGCACTCGTACAATAAAATTCCGTACGATACTCGCGCGAGAAACTTTTTCTCAACTCGTGTGATTGCAACATTCGCCTTCGGCTTATGCTGCAAAATCACACTCGTCAGAAAAAGTTTCATCGCACTAGTATCGTAATATACTATTATTGCACTCCGTGCGCAAAGTGCCACTTTGCGCACTCGTACAATAAAATTTCGTACGATACTATTTTCACATTTTTTTAGTCGCGTTTTTGCGATCAGGAGTCGAGACCATTTTATCTCTTCCACATTTCAAGGACTTTTTTTCGTGCACACAAATACGTACGAGTATTTGCTATTGTCACACTCTTACGACATTATACTGGGTCACGGTTGCGGAAATATTAGTTCCGTTTGTCGCTGTACACGTCGTGTCACAGCCTTTACAATTTGATAGTCTCGTATTATATTCTCGCTTCGCTGGTCTCTCCTTCGTCTTTTTTTTTCATCCTACCCCTTAAAGCAGGTAAAATTTTCTTTGGGCTCGTCTCGAGAATGAGTGATGTGTGTATTTTGCGGAAGAAAAAAAAAATTTCAGGTATACGGTACACATATTTATCCGTATAATAGGCGCAAGAGGCAGTATCGTGTATTTTCTGGATTCCCTTCTTCTTTTTGTTACATTTTTCATTCGCGATCTGTCGAGAGTCTCGAGAGAAAAACGCGTTTTTAGCCTGTCCTGGTGCACGAGGATTGGTTTGCTATTACAATAAATGTCTTACTCGAGAAGTTTTACGTCGTGCGTTTACATATTGTAAAGTTTTCTCAATAGGGGAGGGTGGGGCACAATGGCCCCTCAAAAAAATTTGATTTAAAAAAAATGATTTTCTTGTCCAAAGTTCCTAACCTGAAAAAACAATTCTGTGTAAAATTACAGCTTTCCATATCGATGCCGAGGGGTCTTCCTGCTGAAAAAAGTGTTTTTTTCGATTTTTACATTTTTTAAATATCAAGAAGGGACCGAAAAATCTTAAAAAATTCTGCAAAATCACAAAATTGTTATGGGTAATTTTTTTCTTTTTTTTTATGTTAAACTTTATTTTTAATCATCGAATCTTCATTTCGAACCATTATTTTGTAGTGATGTGATTATTCTATTATTATGAAAAAAATCGACGTGATTTTACTCTTCATTCCCTACATTTCAAAAAAAATAATTTCCAAAATTCGACCTGCGACACATTGGAAAAAAATAAAAGCGACAAAATTTATCATTTTTCATTGGAAATCCATGAATAAATCATTCTTTCGGTTTAATAAATGGGATAAACTAAAATTAGTAATAAAATCGTATTGTTTACATCTATTTGTTATGTCTCACAATTACTCCAGCCATGATCAGCCATTAATTAAATTTATTGTTTTTTTTTTTTTTTCAATATGTTGCAGGTCGAATTTTGAGAATTTTTTTTTTATGTAGGGAATGCAGAGTAAAATCATGTCAATTTTTGTCATAATAGTAAAAGAATCTCTTGTCTAAAAAATAATGTTTTTAAAGGAAGATGATTAAAAATAGAATAGGGCATTAAAAAAAAAAGAAAATTTTTTCCATTAACATTGACATGTTTCTGACTTTTCAGAATTTTTCAAGATTTTTCGGTTGCCTCTTGGTATTTAAAAATTATTTGTTTCAAGTCGATCTGCGATGCCTGGGGCACAATGGACTACCCTAAAAACTTAGGTTGGAAAATTTTTGGGTTTCTTCAAATTATGAATTTTATGTATTCATCCATTTTTAGACCGATGCTCTACATCAGGGGTAAAATGGACCATTACAAAGAAAAACATATTCTTAACGTTGAAAACAATTTTTTAAGAGGAGGCTGAATACCATTTTTATTCAATCCCTACATTATCGACGTATCATCGTTGTCCAGTCTTTCTCCGACAACCGTGGATGAAAATTAATTACATTTTGACAATTAAGAGGGGGATAAATTAAATAATAATTAATTGTCAATTGAGCGACTAAAATGCGTTACAGCTAATGTCAACAAACTCATTCGATCCCTCTAAATATTATAGATTACTCGTCAGAATCCATGGTGCTGCCCTCACTCGCACGTCTGTGAACTACATTTCGCCATTTCGTTTTTCAATAAAACTACAATTTATCGATATTTATCTCTTGATGCGCCATCCAAACTTACGGCGTGTCATTTTGATAAAATAATGTCGAGAACGTCTCGATATTTGTATCGTGGCGTTCTTCATCGAGCCTCACTCTTGGTTTTACCCGAAATCCAGTAAAAGTTTAATAATTTAAGTTTTTCAATTACAGTTTCTTGGTGGTAAATGAATCTGTAATTTTTTTTTTGTTTTTCGAAAATATTTTAGTGAGGTTCCATTCCTGCCATTGTTCTGATGATGTTGTTAAAATTTTATTCAATTCCATCCATTTGTATAAAAGCAAGTTTGGATGGCAATTTCGAGGTTTAGTGTCGGTATTTAGCCTCCTCTTAAGAGTCGGTCGGCCTCTTAAGAGTCGGTCGTTTAGTATCGGTATTTAGCCTCCTCTTAAGAGGAGGCTAAATACTGACACTAAACCTCGAAATTGTCATCCAAACTTGCTCTTATACAAATGGATGGAATTGAATAAAATTTTAACAACATCATCAGAACAATGGCAGGAATGGAGCCTCACTAAAATTTTTTAGCCTAAGAGGCTAAAAATATTAGCCTCTTAAGAGGAGGCTAAATACCGACACTAAACCTCGAAATTGTCATCCAAACTTGCTCTTATACAAATGGATGGAATTGAATAAAATTTTAACAACATCGTCAGAACAACCCGTAGTAAAAAACTCCATTCGTCGCCATTGAAAAATCCCCATTCATTCCCCATTGCCAAAATAACCAATGGAGATGAATGCCGAATTGCCTAAAGGGATTTTCGCCATTGAATTCCCCATTTAAAACGGAATGGGGATTATCTAATGGGGATTCAATGGAGACAATCCCCTAAGGCAATTCGGCATTCATCCCCATTGGTTATTTTGGCAATGGGGAATGAATGGGGATTTTTCAATGGCGATGAATGGAGTTTTTACTATACGAAAGAATCTCCATTGCTGTTCGCCACTCATTCCCCATTGCCCACAAAACCAATGGATATGAATGCCGAATTTTCTAAGGACATTTTCGCCATTGAATTCCCCATTTGAAACGGAATAGGGATTATCTCATGAGGATTCAATGGAGACAATCTCCCTAGGTAATTCGCCATTCCCCTGCATTGGTTTTTGTGGGCAATGGGGAATAAATGGGATCATCAATGGAGATTCTTTCATATGATTGCTATATATACATGGAATTACGCATTAAATAATCAAATGATGTAAGTTATCAGTAAGTAAGGTTAATCATAATGCTAATATTAGCATAACGACCAATAATTATATACGCATTATATAAACATATATATATTATTACATTTAATAGAAATGATTGAAGCTCATATATGCAATTTCCGAGAAAAAATAATGAGCGTATAGAATCAGTTGCATATATATATTTTATTTACTTATCATTATTAATTCATACACTCTTTTTAAGAATCTATCGACTGATTATTTTGATCATTTCATCGTTCGCCGCATTTGGGTTCCAATGAACATCTGTGGGAAATGCTAATCTTTCAGTTCATCCGCATTGACTTTCCAATGGACATTATTGGGTAAGGCGGATCATTTCGTTCATCAGCATTTACCTCCCCATGGACACCATTGGGCAATGCTGATCGCTCGATACATCCGCATTGGCTTCCCAATGAGCATCATTAAGTAATGATGATCATTCGATTCATCCGCATTGGCTTTCCAATGAGCATCATTGAGTAATGATGATCATTCGATTCATCCGCATTTGACGTTCAATGGATACCCATTCACTGATCAATGGTCAGCCCTGTACACCATTGACAAATGCGGAAATCTCAATGGGTCCCCATTCATTGTCCAATGGAGTCGTATGAGGACCATTGGTTGCCATTGGCGATTCAATGGAGTTTTTTACTACGGGAATGGCAGGAATGGAGCGTCACTAAAATATTTTCGAAAAACAAAAAAAAAATTTACAGATTCATTTACCGACAAGAAACTGTAATTGAAAAACTTAAGTTATTAAACTTTTACTGGATTTCGGGTAAAACCAAGAGTGAGGCTCCATGAAGAACGCCACGATACAAATATCGAGACGTTTTCGACATTATTTTATCAAAATGACACACCGTAAGTTTGGATGACGCATCAAGAGATAAATATCAATAAATTGTAGTTTTATTGAAAAACGAAATGGCGAAATGTAGTTCACAGACGTGCGAGTGAGGGCAGCACCATGGATTCTGACGAGTAACCTATAATATTTAGGGGGCTCGAATGAGTTCGTTGGCATTAGCTGTAACGCATTTTAGTCTCTCAATTGACAATGAATTGTTAATTAATTTATCCCCCTCTTAATTGTCAAAATGTAATTAATTTTCATCCACGGTTGTCGGAGAAAGACTGGACGACGATGATACGTCGATAATGTAGGGATTGAATAAAAATGGTATTTAGCCTCCTCTTAAGGGGGGCTGTCGTGCCCCAGATTTTTTTTTTCGGCAAAATGTTGGTGAATTCGTTCAAGATAGAATAAAAGTAAACTAATTTGATGGTTGAAAACCATGAAAAGTATTGACCGGCTTAGGTGGGCCGTCATGCCCCACCGTCCCCTAACTCTCCCTCTATGTTCCAGTAGGTCCTATTTTCTCTCGATTTTTCTTCTTTTTCCTCATCTCTCTACACTAAGGAGAGCTCAGGTACTCGCTTCTCTTAACATACATTTATTTTTATATATTCGCTACCTGTCCTGGCCCCCGCGCGTTAACCACGAGAAATATTTACCTTGGTGAAAGACTCTTGAGAGGAAAAAAGACGAGAGGCATTTGCCGTTCGCATATTTATCCCTCCCTGTGCCTACGTATATATTATTCCACTCCAAAGAACTCTATTTACCGACCCTTTTATCTCGTTATCCATTTGGTCTTGTGCTTCGCTAATAGTTTAATCAAAGTTACATTTTCTAGATCCATAAAAAGTGCTTCGTTGCACAAAAAAATGTAAAAAAACGTTCAATATCTTTTTATATTCGAGAAGTTGTCTTTTGTAATTTTACAACTATCGAGCCATAATTTTTAATACACTTACGGGATTAAAAATTTAGAGTTACATAAAATTTGGAATTTTTTCAAAATTATTGAGAATTTTCTGATATTTATAGATTTGTGACTAACTTAATTTTTTATTTTTAAATACAATTATTGACAAGAATTACTAGGACGAAATTAAAAAAAATCGCTTGAGAAGTTCATAATTCAAAAAACCTTTTGACATTAAAAAAAAATTCGGCTCAGAATTTCTCAATTTAGCAGCTTTGAATTTTTAATTTTTTCCATTATTATGATAGAAAACAAATAGGAATTTTTAACAAATTATTGAGAAAATTCTGCTATTTGTAATTTTGTAACTAATGAATTTCCTTTTAAAAAATATAATTATTGATGAGAATTGCTAGGACGAAATTTGCAAAACGTCGTTTGAGGGGTCCCAATTTACAAAATTTCTAAAATTCAAAAAAATTCTGCTTTAAATTTCTTAATTTAGCAACTATTAATTTTTAATTTTTGACACCATTTGGGTAGATAGCTACAATAGTTGGAATTGAATTTAAGAAGACATGATTTAGGATGTCCGTTTAAATTTGAATTTTTTTGAAAATATTTCTAAACCTACAATTTTTTATAACTTTGCAGATGAGCTATGGATCAAAAATTCCAATTACAAAGAAACGTGGCATTATCGAGTCAAAACAAAGCTTTTTGGTTGTAAGAAATTTCAATGGAGAGAAATTTGGGAGTAGTGAAATACGATGAGAGACCAAATTTCCATTTGCACCATTTTATTAATAATTTTGCTTCCTCATAAAGGAAGCTTTGTTTTCGTGAAAAAAATTTTTTTCGCGATTTTTATGCCAATATGTTCAAAATGTCCTAAAACATCGAGAAATCATATTTAGAAAAAATGTCCGGATGGATGTGTGTGTGTGTGTGTGTGTGTGTGCGTGTGTATGTATCCTGAGTTTCAGATGTAAATGATTAATAACTCGAAAACGCTTTGAGATATCACGCTAAAATTTAGAACACTTGTCGAGCACGAATTGCTCTTCGTTAGGAATTTTTTTTTTTTTAATTATAACGGGTGTTCAGATTTTATCGACTTTTTTGGTTTTCCCAGAATGGCGTAAACGCTCTAGCCTCTGCAATTTTCAAGATATTGCACTCAAACTTTGTACAGAATTAGTATAGCTATTAAGGTTCTTTGGTATTGAATTTGGCGAAAATCCATCGAGGGATTACAATTTTATGACATTTGGTTTTTTTGAAAAATCGCCTAAGCGCTCTAACTTGCGCAATTTTTAAGATATTGTACTGAAACTTTGCCCAGAGGTAATATAGCTGTGAAGGTTGTTCGCTATTGAATTTGGCAAAAATCTATCGAGGGATTAAAATTTTATGAAATTTTGATTTTTTTGAAAAATAGCGCAAGCGCTCTAACTTGCACAATTTTCAATATATTTCACTGAAACTTTATACAGAACTTGTATAGCTATCAAGGTTGTTCGTTATTAAATTTGGAAAAAATCCATCGAGGGATTAAAATTTTATGAAATTTTGAATTTTTTGAAAAATAGCGCAAGCACTCTAACTTACACAATTTTCAATATATTTCACAGAAACTTTGTACAATACTTGTATAGCTATCAAGGTTTGTTCGCGATCAAATTTGGCGAAAATTGATCGAATTTGTACATTGATTACTAATATTTTTCAATAGTTAACAAAGCTTCCTTTATGAGGAAGCCAAATTTGATCGCCATACCGTGTGTTAAAGGAAGCTATGTGAACTATGGATAAAGATGAGGAAGCAATGTGCAAATTTCAATTTGCAGGGTGTTACCTTATTATTTTATTTTATTTTAGGACTTTTTTTCCCAATTAGTGAAATAATCTTTATTCATCCTATCCTTGATATATTTAATCAAAAAAAAAATTTTTTTTCATTCCATACGAAATACGAATTATTTTAATTTAGCGCTCATTACGCTATCTACTGACTCTAAAGTGTTCTGCCTCGTTAATCTCCTCACATACGCACCCGTACAATTTTCCTTTGTTGAGAATTGTGAGCCCGCACTTGTGGTTACAAATTACCGTGTTACTTTGTTCGCCGATGGCTCTCTCTCTCTATCCCGGATATTTTTTTTTTGAATCCCAAAACCGAGCGAGAAGGAGAAAGGTTCGAATCATCAAACGACTCCATTTTCTCACTGCAAACGACTTCGTCATCAACGAGAGCCGATCGAAAAGTGGCAATTACGATGATTTATTTGACGTCAAGAAAGAACCGAGAAATAGTAATTCGTTTCAAATTACGTTACGCTCTGATGAAGCGTTGAAATTAATTTTAATCGAGTGAACTGTATCATCGAGGAAAAATTATAATTCAACCGAATCGTAATTACGATTGATGAAAGATTTTTTTTATTCTTCGAACGAGTCACGAAAATCAAATTTCCACATCAAATCCATACCCACACGGAAATATAATATACCGGAAAATATATTATTCGATATACGTAAAAATATATTAAAAATATATTTGAAGTGTACATTATATACTCTAAATACATTTTAGATGTATCTAAAATATATATCAGATATATATGAAATATATAATATGTATATTCCATATGAGAAATATACCCAAAAATATATTCGTGATAAGTACATTTTTGGCAGAAAATATTTCTTTGAAATATATATTAAATATATTTTTTGATATATGTAAAAACATATATTGTGTATATGTAAACATATATTAAAATTATATCGAAAATATATAAAACGTACACTCAATATATATGTTTGATGCTATTATTATATATCTTAAATATATTTTTTACATATATATTGTGTATATTTAAACACCAATTAAATATGTATCTAAAATATATAGAACATGCACTCAATATACGTGTTTGATATATTTAGTATATATCTTCAATACATTTTTTATATTTATATTGTAATATTTTTAAATAAATTAAAAATATACCTAAAATCATATTTGTAATACATACATTTTCGGACAAAATATACTTAATATATCCAAAAATATATTTTCCGTAATATTTGCCGATATATTTTATCTCCATGTGGGTAGGGCTGATTGAGCCCTTTGCTTTGATATACCACACGACTATGTTTGGCTCAAAACTGATTTTCGAAAGTTTTGAAAAAAATTTGCATCGTGCCGCCATTTTTGGAAAATACAAAATTTTCAAGCAGAATTTGTAGGAGTAATTGAGCACTTTATTTTTATATATCGCACGCCTATGTTTAATTCAAAACCGATTTTATGAAAATTTTGAATTTCCGCCATTTTGAGAAAAAAAGTTCTTAGCGGATTTATAGAGCTGATTGAGCCCTTTGCTTTGATATACCGGACGACTATGTTTGGCTCAAAACTGATTTTTGGAAGTTTTAAAAAAATTTTGAATTGCCGCCATTTTTGGGAAAAACAAAATTTTCAAGCAGAATTTGTAGGACTAATCGAGCTCTTTGTTTTGATATATCGCACGCCTTAGTTTAACTCAAAACTGATTTTCGAAAATTCCTTAAAAATTTGAAATTGCCGCCATTTCGGAAAAAAAGTCTAAGTAGAATTTATAGGGCTAATTGAGCCCTTTATTTTTATATATCGCACGTCTATGTTTAATTCAAAACGGATTTTTGGAAATTAAAAAAAAAATTTGAATTTCCGCCATTTTTAGAAAAGAAATTCTTGGCAGAATTTATGGAGCTAATTGAGTCCTTTGTTTTGATATATCGCACGACCATGTTTGGTACAAAACTGATTTTTGAAAATTTGTTAAAATTTTGAATTGTCGCCATTTTCGGGAAAAACAAAATTTTCAAGCCGAATTTGTAGGGCTAATTCAGCGCTTTATTTTGATATATCTCATGATTATGGTTGGCTCAAAAGTGATTTTTGAAAATTTTTCAAGAGTTTTGAATTGCCGCCATTTTGAAAATATTTAGCCGATTTGATCAATCTACGAATTTGACTATGCAAAATTTGTGCAAAATTTCATGAAATGTTAATAATTCTAATAATTTCATAAATATTAATGATACGTACCAAAATTGTAAACAAATTTGTGGATGCAATCTGATCGTTTTTTTTTTACCCACGCTCTATTTTTGCTTCCGCACGATGACATTTACGAACTTTTGTGGCGAAATAAATGGGGGAATCCCCTTTCCCTAAATTCCCTTTAGGGAATTTCGTGTTTTATATATCCTTGTGTATATTTATATATGGGGCATTCCACGTCAAATCACGCGGTCATGGGCCTGACCCCCTCGGATTTTGATGTCCAATGAATTGTGGGTTTCGTTTGGCCCAAAATATGACCTCAAATTTTTAGAAATTTTTATTTCATTTTTTAGGGGTTGCATGAGCGAAAAATCATTAAATTGAGGGAAAACACAAAGAGGGGCCTTTTTTTAAATTATTGAAATTTTTTTCACAGAAACTAGGACCCAAAACAGAAATTTTCGTCATAGTTCGATAATGGGACAAAAATAATTACTATTTTTTTTTTGTATTTTAATTTATTTATTTTTATAATTTTTTATTTTAATTGTTTCTTGTAGTGAGAATAACAACGACAACAATATTTTCTTCATTTTTTTTCTTGGTTTAAGAGTGAAACGATAACTTTTTTCGAAAATTCATTAGCCTCGACGACCTCGAAAAAACCAGATAAATTTTTAAAAATTTTTAAAAATAGTAATTATAATTATTAAAAAAATAGTAACTATTTTTGTCCCATTATCGAACTATGACGAAAATTTCTGTTTTGGGCCCTAGTTTCTTTGAAAAAAAAATTCAATAATTTAAAAAAGGCCCCTCTTTGTGTTTTCCTCAATTTAATGATTTTTCGCTAGGGCAACCCCAAAAAAATGAAATAAAAATTTCTAAAAATTTGAGGTCATATTTTGGGTCAATTGAAACCCACAATTCATTGGACATCAAAATCCGAGGGGGTCAGGCCGATGACCGCGTGATTTGACGTGGAATGCCCCATATATATGTGACTTTTTTCGGGGGAAGGGAAAAAGGGCTTCGCTTATCTTCAGCGGTATCGTTCTCGCCAGTCCCGAATATATCCGTAGCGTTTACGGTAGAGTGCCCGCGTATCGAACACCGGCGCAAAAAGCCCGAGACGATAAAGATCGCAGAGGTGTCGTAAATCTTACGAAAAAATTCTTCGCAAAAACGCCTCTTTAAAAAAAAAAAAACATTCGACTCTGAGAAATTCTACAAATTCAACCCAATTCACACACAAAAAGCCCGAGGCCAGCCGCTGACCGGAAACGTAGATTTTGCGATTTGCCCCGTTGGCCAAAATTTTTGACTTAATTTTTTTTCCTGTGGATTTTAATTCTTCAATCCCGGCAAATTAGCATAGCGATAAAATTTCGAAACAGAATTTGTGGGGCTAATTGAACCCTTTGTTTTGCTATGTTTGGCTCATACTGATTTTTGGAAATTAAAAAAAAAAATTTGATTTGCCGCCATTTTTCAGAAAAACAAAACTTTGCAAGCAGAATTTGTAGGGCTAATCGAGCTCTTTGTTTTGATACATCGCACGCCTATGTTTGGTTCAAAACTGGTTTTTGAAAATTTCTCAAAAATTTGAAATCACCGCCATTTTTGGAGAAAAAGAAATTTCTAAGAATTTAGAGAGCTAATTGAGCCCTTTGTTTTCATATATTGCACGCCTGGGTTTGACTGAAAACTGATTTTTGTAAATTTTTAAAAAGTTTTGAATTTATGCTATTTTTTAAATAAAAATTCTTAGCAGAATTTACAGGGCTAATTGAGTCCTTTGTTTTGATATATCGCACGACTATGTTTGGTTCAGAACTGATTTTTGAAATTTTTGAAAAAAAAAATTGAATTTCTACCATTTTTGTGAAAAAGAAAAATTTCAAGCAGAATTTGTCCGGCTAATTGAGCGCTTTGTTTTGATATATCGCACGCATGTGTTTGGCTTGAAAACTGATTTTTGGAAATTTTAAACAATTTTTTATTTTTCGCCACTTTGAAAAAAAATTTTGTAGCAGAATTTATAGGGCTGATCGAGCCCTTTGTTTTGATATATCACACGACTATGTTTAACTCCGAACTGATTTTTGAAAATTTTCAAAAATTTGGAATTTCTGCCATTTTGAGAAAAAAATTCTTAGCAGAATTTATAGGGCTGATTGAGCCCTTTGTTTTGATATATCACCCGACTATGTTTAACGCCGAACTGATTTTTGAAAATTTTCAAAAAATTTGGAATTTCCGCCATTTTGAGAAAAAAAAAATCTTCGCAGAATTTATGGGGTTGATTGAGTCCTTTGTTTTTATATATCACACGACTATATGCTTAACTCCAAACTGATTTTTGAAAATTTTTAAAAATTTTGAATTTCCGCCATTTTGAGAAAAAAATTCTTAGCCGAATTTATGGGGCTGGTTGAGCCCTTTGTTTTGATATGTCACACGACTATGTTTAACTCCGAACTGACTTTTGAAAATTTTAAAAAATTTGGCATTTCCGCCATTTTGAGAAAAAAAATTCTTAGCAGAATTTATGGGGCCGATTGAGTCCTTCGTTTTGATATATCACACAACTATGTTTGACTCCGAACTGACTTTTGAAAATTTAAAAAAATTTGGCATTTTCGCCATTTTGAGAAAAAAAATTCTTAGCAGAATTTATGGGGCCGATTGAGTCCTTTGTTTTGATATATCACACAACTATGTTTGACTCCGAACTGATTTTTGAAATTTTTTAAAAATTTGGAATCTCCGCCATTTTAAGAAAAAAAATTCTTAGCAGAATTTATGGGGCTGATTGAGCCCTTCGTTTTGATATATCACACGACTATGTTTTTCAGAACATGTGTTATGTTTATTATGTTATTATGTTATTATGTTTATGTTGGCTCAGAACTGATTTTTGAAAATTTGTAAAAAAAATTGAATTGCCGCCATTTTTGGGAAAAACAAAAATTTCACACTTAATTTGAAATAAAGCACTGTGTAAAAAAAAAGTTTTTTTCTGGACTCAAGTATATCACTGCCAAAAAAAAATCTACAGAAATATTTTGAACATGTAGAACGTGAAATCTTATCGCTACCAACGCTCTATCTCTCCCCTTAATCCTGTGCTTTTGGACAAAAATACAAGCGCACACTTTTGTGCTCTTCTGTCTGGTTTTTTCGTGGGGCATAAAGTCGAGAGAGCGCACATTTTTACGATCGTACATGGGAAGAATCGCTCTGGTCCTCTTTGGAAAAACTTCGTTATCGCCTAAAAGCAGAGACCAAAGTGACTCCGCACAAAGATATATACATATATAGATTATATACCGTGATGTATATGGGTCAAAACGCCAATTCTGGACGTCGGATCCGGCCTCACCCCCTCAGATCTTTTTGCATTTTTTTTAGCTGAAAGTGCTCATTGAAAAACACATTCCCAAATTTTTTCAGATTTTTTCCCCTTCAACTTTCGCAGTTATTACATGGGGTATTCCGTCTAGTTTTACAATTTTTGTTTTGATCATTATGACCTGCCATCTTCCACCGCAATAGAAAAAATTTCAAAAAATAGGTTTTTTGCGTGAAAAAGTTTCAGTTAAAAAAAAATATATTGTTTTTTTGTTTATGCACTTGGAAAGCTCTTAAAATTAAGCTTAAAGTTTAAAAAGATGTTTTTTGGCCGTTGCCCAAATTTTGAAAAAAATTTCAATCTTTTTTTCGAAAAGATGAGACAATTTCACATGGAATATGTATTTTCCGAAATGGTTCTCCATAAACATACGAGAAATGAATGAATGAACAAAAATTGATTTTATTCATTTTTTTTGCCATCTTCCTCTACGATAAATTTTTTTTTTTTTTAAATACGTTTTTTTGAGTAGAAAAGTCTCAGCTTTCTAAAAAAAAATATTGTTTTTCCGATAATGCCTTTGAAAAGCTCTTAAAATCGATTTTTAAATCTAAAAAGTAGTTTTTTTGCCATGACCCATATGCTGAAATTTTTTTTCCATGCTTTTTTCGAAAAGCTGAGAAAATTTTACATAACATATGTCATTTTCAAGGTGGGTTCTAAATAAACACACGAGAAATGAATTAATAAACACTTTTTAATTAATTTTCTCGTATGTTTCCCGTATGTTTATTTAGAACCGACCTTGTAAATGACATATGTTATGTAAAATTTTCTCAGCTTTTCGAAAAAAACATGGAAAAAAATTTCAAAATACGGGCAGTGGCTAAAAAACAGCTTTTTAGATTAAAAACTTGATTTTGAGGGCTTTTTACAGGCATAATCGGAAAAGCAATATTTTTTTTTGGAAAGTTGAGACTTTTTTACTTAAAAAAAGTATTTTTTCAAAAAAAATGTATTGTAACGGAAGATGGCAAAAAAAAATGAATAAAATCAATTTTTGTTCATTCATTCATTTCTCGTATGTTTATGGAGAACCCATCTCGGAAAAATACATATCCCATGTAAAATTGTCTCAGCTTTTCGAAAAAAATATTGAAAAAATTTTCAAAATTTGGGCAACGGCCAAAAAACAGCTTTTTAGACTTTAAGCTCAATTTTAAGAGCTTTCCAAGTGCATAAACAAAACAACAATATTTTTTTTGAAAAGCTGATACATTTTCACGCAAAAAACCTATTTTTTGAAATTTTTTTTATCGTGGTGGAAGATGGCAAGTCATAATGAATAAAACGAAAATGGTAAAACTAGACGGAATACCCCATGTAATAACTGCGAAAGTTAGAGGGGAAAAAATCCGAAAAAATTTCGGAATGTGTTTTTCAATGAGGACTTTCAGCTAAAAAAAATGCGAAAAGATTTGAGGGGGTGAGGCCGGATCCGACGTCCATAATTGGCGTTTTGACCCATATATATATTTGGATATATGGTATATGACACAAGCTTTCGTTCTGATCCATTCGATTTACACTTTTACCGGTTTACCAGCTGAGTAAGAGGGCCGAGAGTTTTGAGTGCACCTAGCCAGACGCTCTTACGACTTCTCGAAGTATAAGTGCAACGAAATCCCACCGTATAATAATAAACGTCTAGACGATGGTGCGGAAGCTCTCAGGTAAGAAGAAGCGAGAGACACTTTTTCGGGGGAACGCCATGACGACACTACAATGATGTGTTTCCATCGAGGTATACCTGTGCTCGGGGCAAAAGGCTTATCTGTGTACCGGAAATGCGTCTTGAGTGACTTTTGCAGAGCCAATTTATATAACTCCCTCATAAGCCTGCGAGACCTTCCCGGAGGGAAGCAAAAACACAAGGAGGAAAAACCAGACTCAGAAGTTCACTCAAGGGTCCTTAACGACCCTGAAGAGAATGCGATTCTTGTCAACTCACTTTCCGAATGAGCATCGCAAAGATTAGCCGGGGAAAACGCGTCATCCTTATTTTTGCTCTTGACTTCAAAGATTTTCCTCTTAGAAAAATAAATGTCCCCTTTAGAAAACACCGAGGAGTATTCACTACTGAATGCGATGTACAAGTCATTTCAGAATGAAGTCGATTTCACATTATTTCACTGATTTCATGAAGTATTTTTGGGATTTCAAAAGTCACGAGATTTCAAATGTCACGTGATTTCAAGTGATTTCGAGTGACTTCAAGTCGATTTTGCATGATATTTCACGTGATTTCAAGTGATTTCAAGTGACTTCAAGTCGATTTTGCACGACTTCACTGATTTCGTGAAGTCTTGAGGTGATTTCCAAAGTCAAGGGATTTCACGGTATTCCAAGTGATTTCAAGTGATTTCAAGTGATGTCAAGTGATTTCAAGTGATTTCAAGTGATTTCAAGTGATTTCAAGCGATTTCAAGTGATTTCAAGCGATTTCAAGTGATTTCAAGCGATTTCAAGTGATTTCAAGTGATTTCAAGTGATTTTAAGTGATTTCAAGTGATTTCATATGGATTTCACGTTGATTTCAAGTGATTTCAAGTGATTTCACATTGATTTCAACAATCTTGGAGCGATTTCATTCTGATTTCAAGTGATTTTTTGAGAACCTGACACCGCTATTTTAATCACTAAACCCAAACCCATCAATCAATCTAAAAAATCAAAGTTTTCCCGAATTTCTTACAAAAGCATTTTTTATTTAGTTATTCCTTCCGTTATCTCCAAGCATACATTATTTTCTGAAAAAAGCTGCGGGACTTTCAATTATTCCCCATAAAACAAACTTCTAAAAAGTTGAAAAAATTTCATTAATTGTCAATTTACATTTAGGAAATTTCAAAAATACTGAAATTTGAAGTACCAGTGGTGATATGATATGGAATGTCAACAATTTGAAACTTTTGGTTCGATAATCCATAAAAATTTTCAAATCATAAATAAGTTAAGGTTCAATATCTCAAGAAATATTAATTTTAGCAATTAGGTCCAAAGGACCTTTTTTGTAGAAAATTGAATTTCCAGAAAAAAAAAATTTCACATTTTTCCGGTAAAGTTAATCATTTCGGAAATAACAGCGAAAAAACGAGAATTCTGGGTAGAAATCAACTTTAGTGACCTCATAGCATCTCACCAGTGTAAGTTACACTTACGCTGTTCAAGACACTTTGAAAGATCGTTCAATTCTGCGTACATTGCGACCAAAACAAATGCGATAGCATAAAAAACCGCGGAGAGGTAAAATTTGGAAGAAAAAAGTTTTTGATTTACGTGTATTTTAGATGGAAAAACTTATCACGCGAAGGGAAAGTACTTAATATTAATATTAAGGGCTGTCACTTTCAGGGAATTTTCTTTCAAACATATGCAACAAAATTTTGAGTGGGGAGTGAAAGAAATAAAAAAAGTTGAAAAAAAATCGGCCTAGTAAACATAGATATGTTTGCTAGAAGTATCCTAGAAAAATAATTAATTAATAATTAATAATTGAAAAATAATTAATTAATTAATTGACAGCAAAAAATTAATCCAAAATAAAACTCTATGGATTAGCTATTAGACGGTTTTATGAAAGAAGAAATTTTAAAAAGCAGAAGGTAAAGAGTGGAAAGCACACGCTCGGAAACGTGAGTTATTCTTGCACGGAGGATCGCACGTGCTTGATATATGAATACACACACGGTGATTATTATGCGTGCATATATTTAGCTTTTTATGTTATATATACACATATGGGGCATTCCACGACAAATCGACCACTTTAAAACTCGACCCCTTTCGATTTGGCTCAAACTTTATCATTTTCTACCCTATTAAAAACATTTTTCAGAATTTTTTCAAATTTGTTTACCCAATCCATAAGAAGTTATAAATTTTTCAAAAAAATTGATTTTTTATTTTTCAAATGGTTATCACTTTTTCAAAATTTGACTTATCGGAACGTTTTTTTTCTTCAAAATTTTCGTTTTTCAATGTACTTTTTGAAAAAAAATACAAGAAAATTATAGAAACTCATCTTCATTGTTTTTCTTCAGATTTTTGAAAAAATCGAAAATTTCTCGACGATTACCACTTTCAATTTTCGTTATTATTATTTTTTTCAAGTTTAGAAGTTTAGAAGTGAACACTCTCAGAAATTTGCAAAATGGTGTTATGAGAAATAAGGCTAGTTGAAATTTTTTTTTTCATTTGGAGAAAAAAACAGAAATAGAAAAAAAACCACTCTGAAAAAATTTGAGGATTTGCAGAGAATGTCAAAGTTTGATATAATGAAAAGAAAAAAAAAAGAAAAAATGGTAATCATCGAGAAATTTTCGATTTTTTCCAAAAATCTGAAGAAAAACAATGAAAATGGATTTCTATAATTTTTTTGTATTTTCTTTCAAAAAGTACATTAAAAAACGAAAATTTTGAAAAAAAAATGTTCCGATAAATCAAATTTTGAAAAAGTTATGGCTGTTTGAAAAATAAAAAGCCAATTTTTTTGAAAATTTTATAACTTTTTATCGGTTGAGTAAAAAAATTTGAAAAAATTCTGAAAAATGTTTTTGATAGGGTAGAAAAAGATAAAGAAGTTTCAGCCAAATCCAAGGAGGTCGGGTTTTAAAGTGGTCGATTTGGCGTGGAATGCCCCATATATAGATGTACATATTATATAGATATATGAACATTTGTAATGTGTCACGTGTTGTTTATGCGATCGAGCAAAACTCCGCCCATCGCCTGATCTCCCGAAGCGATTCACTACAGAGGGAGCTTCACTCGCATGCATCGAAACTCTTTGGTACGTGCTGCTGCAAGTGAATCGCCGCATGAAAAACAATTCTATATACCTAAAGTTGGAGAGTGACACGTTTTTAATCCATCCGATTGTGTCGATGAAAAAAACCAACACACTTTTTTTAGCCATCAGTATTATACTTTAACAAGATAATGAAATAATAATTTCACAGATTTTCCAATTTTAACCCTCCGTCTGCATACTGGGTCTTTTAAGGCACAAGCCAAATTTTCAAATCAAAGGTGTCTGGAATTAGAAAAATTGTAAAAAAAAATTTGTTTACTATGAATGCTTAAATAAATGACTGGAACGTGGAAAAAAAATGTTATAAAAGTAATTCAGAATTTTGACAGATTTGTTTGATGTTTTTTTCTAAGCAAAAACATTAGCAGGACTTTAACGACCCAGAGTACAGACGGTGTCTCAAAATTTTAGTGCACAGACGGAGGGTTAGGGTGGTATTCTAGTCTAGGGACATACATTTTGGGCGCTTTGTCGAGCTCGGTAAAAAAATATATTTTGTTACGAGTTGGATGGTGAGAGGCCGAGGGGTTATTCACTACCGTATGCGGTGTACGAATGATTTCAGAATGAAATCGATTTCACATTATTTCACTGTTTTCATGAAGTCTTTGTATGATTCCAAAAGTCATGTGATTTTACGTGATTTCAAGTGATTTCAAGTGATTCCACATTGACTTCAAATGATTTCACATTGACTTCAAGTGATTTCACATTGACTTCAAGTGATTTCACATTGACTTCAAGTGATTTCACATTGACTTCAAGTGATTTCACATTGACTGCAAGTGATTCCACAGTGACTTCAAGTGATTTCACATTGACTTCAAGTGATTTCACATTGACTTCAAGAGATTTCACATTGACTTCAAGTGATTTTAAGTGATTTCAGATTGATTTCAATCATCTCGGAGCGATTTCATTCCGACTTTCAAGTGATTTCAAGTGATTTCAACGATATTTTCGTAACGTCGGTATTGTACGAATTCATGTGATTTCACGTGACTTCATGCGACTTCAATTCTGATTTCATACCGAGGTGGTTCAATGACTCAAGAATGCATAACCCCTCGCCACTCTCACCACTCTCAAACTTCACGAGAGTAAATCATTTTTTTTCATGAATCCCATTCTGCCTACTTATCGCAAGAATCTTTTATTTCGTGGACTTGGCCCAAGTCCAAGTAAAATCATAAGTTTCTTAAAATCACCATAAATTCGACTATAAAATTTCTTGTAATGCGTTCGATCATCAGATGGGAGGAAGTAAAAAGTTGAGAGCCACTGGGTATCGTTTAATGGCATACAAAAGTTGCATCACCCGCTTGTGTTTATATTCTTGTGCATGTGCATGTGAGTCTGCGTTTGTGTGCGTGTGTGGCACTCCTATTTTCCACGGTGGGCTCCACAGAGCCACGTGCGAAAATAAACAAAATCTCTCGACTGCCAGGCTCCCTGTGGTTGTGCTGCTCCGGCTGCTCTCTGATCTTCCTCGCGTGTGGATATATTTTCTCGGATCTATCCACAAGGAGAAAAAAATAGTATTACAGTGAACGCTCCCATAATTTGACGCGTTGGGACCGGAAACGCTCCCATAATTTGATTTTCCCCTCACTCTCCCACTTTTGTGTCTCAGCGCATGCGTACTGTCTTTTTGCGCGGGAAATTCAAACTGTGAATTGTGCTTACGTATTACAGATAGCGATATTATTGCAAAATTTCGTAGGTTTACCAGAGATTTATTGATTATAATTCTTGTCGGAAAGAATCAAATATAAAATCAATATACTCGTCTGTTAAAACACGGTACGATATTTAACTAGACAACGTAATGCAAACTGTGCTATACAAAACAAAATGTGCTATACATCTGTATAGCACATTTTACGGAAGTTTCATATTTTCTGAAGTGTGAAAATTCCTTTTTCGTTGAGAAATATGCTAATTTCGTTGAGCTATACAAAATAAGGTTGCTGCCACAATCCAGTACTTTTCAGTGCGGTTAAATTATGGGAGATTAAATTGTGGGAGCGTCCACTGTACTGCCATGCAAACGCGATTTCGAGTCTCTGGAACGTTTTGAGAATACACGAAGAGGCTGAAAAAGCTCGGATAAGGATTTTTTTCATCATAATTCCTAGACCATTTTGGATGCTAACGATTGTGCTATTTGCTGTTACGAGAGGTTTACGAGGGCAGCAGAGCGCGCGTCATTTGTATTCCTGGTGTATAAAGATTCCCTCGTATGAGTTCTATGAGACGCATCCGCGTCGCGTACAGTTTAACCGATTATTTTTCTTCTATCCGACGAATCTCTTCTTGCATCATAAAACAGTGAAGAGAGAGAGAGAAAGAGAGGGAGAGTTTTTCTTGGCTCAGCACGGAACACGAGCGTTCGGATATAGATATTCACAGGCGCCACTGGCATTTGTTATTGTGTTTTCTTGGGCGTGCGATAAATAGCTCATTTTTCGAATTGGGGCGCCACATGCGACAGATCGGATGCGTGGTGAAGCAAAATAAAAAAAAAAAATACACATTTTCAACTCTACCGCCTGTAGTAAGAAACTCCATTCGTCGCCATTGAAAAATCGCCATTCATTCCCCATTGCCAAAATAACCAATGGATATGAATGGCGAATTGCCTAAGGACATTTTTGCCATTGAATTCCCCATTTGAAACCGAATGGGAATTTTCCAATGAGGATTGACTTCCCCACTTTAAAAGGAATGGGGATTATCCAATGGGGATTCAATGGAGAAAATCTCCCTAGGCAATTCGCCATTCATCTTCATTGGTTTTTGTGCGCAATGGGGAATGAATGGCGATCATCAATGGAGATTTTTGATCAATTAGATCTTACGAGGTACCCCTTTTTCGATGTAGGCATTTAATTTCGAGGCTACGCTTTTTTTGGGTAACACTCCTTTCGACAATCCTCGAAGAGAACATTAGTTTCCAAGTGATCGGAAATTCTCTACGAGAATTAAATAAATAAGTACAATTACATCAGCCCGCAAGAACTCCTTGCATGGATTTTTTCGACATCGACTTCTGCTAATATTCTGTGCTCACACCCGTCTAGAGATATAAGCATACTCTTCGCATAATCCATATGGGAGTTCAGCGGTTGCTGACCTGCGACATCTCGCGCCAAGTCTCGGAACTAACGCGACACGGTTCGTGGTGATAGTAATAATAATAATCCTCTGCCTACGTTACAAACATGTGACAGGCGCACGTTCGCTTATTCTCGCGGGATAAATGTGATAATGTAAATAATAATTAAATAATAAATAATAAAAATAATAAATAATGATAATAATTAAATAATTAATAATAATAAACGATGCAATGATTGTTAATTTATTATTATTGTTATTACTATTATTGTATCGTATTACTACTGAAGTGACATTATTGATAAATGTTGACCATTTTATAATTCGTTACTTATTATTCAATGGGCATCATTGGTAAATGCTGATCATTCATCGATTTAGCCGCATTTGGTTTCCAATGGACATCTTTGGGTAATGCTGATCATTCAGTTCAACCGCATTAACTTTCCAATGGACATCATTGGGTAAAGCTGATCATTTCGTTCATCAGCATTTGCCTTCCAATGGACACCATTGGGCAATGCTGATGGCTCGGTCCATCAGCATTTGCTTTCCAATGGGCATCATTGAGTAATGGTGATCATTCGGTTCATCCGCATTTGCTGTCCAATGGACGTCATTGGGCAATGGTGACTTTTCAATGGATATCCATTCACTGATCAATGGGCATTCCTATACGCCATTGACAAATGCGGAAATCCCAATGGGCCCCCATTCATTGTCCAATGGAGTCACATGAGGACCATTGGTTGCCATTGGTGATTCAATGGAGTTTTTTACTACTGGCGATTACAACTCAACAGTTTGATGGTGCTGAGAAATTATGAAACTCACGGGATCGAGGAAAAACTCTGCTCAACTCTACCGGCTGTATGTTACAGAATATACGACTCTACCGGAAAAAACTTCACGTTTTTTCAACATTGAAACTGTACCTGATACAGATACTACAAAATTTGAAAATGCTCGTATTATTACCGCGAAATGTCTATCTGTTGAAGCTCGACTAAAAATATAACTCTACCAGAAATAATTTGACTACATTTATACTAAATAAAATCTCTACCGTACAGTGGTTATACTTAATACTTAATACTTAATACTTAACTTAATACTTAATTTAACAAGGTACTTATAATTACCGTCTGATAAACTTAGTGGATATAGTTTTACTGAAAATACAACTCTGCCAGAAGAAACTCAATTACATCTTTACACCGAGAAAACTCAACTTAACTCTCTAGCTGTATGCTACTAAAAATGCAACTATACCAGAAAAAACTTAATCACATCTTTTCCACATTGAAACTATAGCTTGTACAGATACCGCCAAATTTGAAAATGTTTCTCTTATCGCCATGAAACAATTAGTCCACCCCGTTATTGCTTGGCTGAAAAAATAAATCTACAAGAAACAACTTGACCACATTTCTACCAGATAAAAACTCTACGGTATAATAGTTATACTTAATTAAACAACGCACTTATAAACTTGGGGGTTATAGCTTTACAGAAAATACAACTCTACCAATTACAGCTTAACAGAAAGTGAACTCTACCCAGAAAAACTTGAGAAAAACGTTCTTATTACACTTTGCGTAAAAACTCTGCTCGTGCTCTCGATTTACGAACATACAAGAGGTGAGTTTTTTTCGGTAGTGAAAAACTTAGTGGCTGTAATGTTCAATCGGATTGCAAACTTTTGGATCACTATAATTATAAAATAAAACCACGAGCTATAAAATAAAATATCTCGTTTAGTGTTTTTCGGTAGAGTTGTTAATGCGGTGGATTATCATATGACGTAGTAATAAGTTTTGTTATGTGCAGCGTCAAGTCTCAAATATTTTGGCCAAATTCCATCCACGTGGAGGATGTTTCATGTTGATCTTAGGGTCAATCCTCTAGTGATGGGCGATGTTCACTCGATGTTTTGAGTATCGATGTTTTTCGAAAAAACATCGAGTATTTTTAATCGATGTTTTCAAGTATCGATACTTTTAAAAAAATCGATTCTTTTCGCAAAACATCGATGTTTCCGCCCCCCTTTCCGCTCTTGTGAGTGCGAGAGAGAGAACCTATAGGGGTCGTATGAGAGCGAGAGAGAGGGTGTTTAACCTCCCCTTAAGGGGGGGGGGTACCCCCTCCCCGACCATTCCGCTCCCGTGAGCGCGAGAGAGATAGAGAATCGATTAAAACATCGATGTTTGTGCAAAAATATCGATTCTCAAATATCGATGTTTTCAAACATCGATTATTTAAACATCGATAGTTTTTTTTAACATCGCCCATCACTACAATCCTCACTCAAACTGAAAAATATCCGTGGAATTGCATAGAAAAATATACGTCAAAGGAATTGAACGCAATCCTTTAGGGGAAAAATATTAAAAATTCGTTTTTTTTTTGTAAAAAAATTCTATTTATAATTGAACGTTATTACAAAATTTTCTAGATCAGTGCTAATTTGTGGGAAAAATGCATCGTGTAATTTGCAACAAGGGCCAATTAATGCTTAATTGATTCAACGAATGAGATGCAATTATTCAAACACACTTTGCAGGAATCGAATATCCAATTTTTTTACCTTTCTCCTTCAAGAGACAAGCACTGGCGATTGCAAGTCTTTTACGGTTGAGAAAATACGAAAAATATAGCTGTGCGATATTATACGATATACAGGGTGTTCCATTTTAATTTTACAGCTGATTTATCTCGCAAAATACTGCGCCCATCAAAAATTGAGTATAATGAAACTTTTAAGGTTTGAAGGGGGAGGTTGAATAAAAGAATGTTTTTTCGTCCGAAATTCGAAATGGCGGCGTTAAGATGGCTGAAATGTTTTTTTTTAAATGGAAACATGATTTTATTTGTTCACTAAAAAATGTGTTGGGTCAAAACTAACCCCGTAGTAAAAAACTCCATTCGTCGCCATTGAAAAATCCCCATTCATTCCCCATTGCCAAAATAACCAACGGAGATGAATGCCGAATTGCCTAAGGGGATTTTCGCCATTGAATTCCCCATTTGAAATCGAATGAGGATTTTCCAATGAGGATTGAATTACCCATTTGAAACGGAATGGGGATTATCCTATGGGGAGTCAATGAAGAAAATCCCCATAGGCAATTCGGCATTCATCTCCATTGGTTTTTGTAGGCAATGGGGAATGAATGGCGATAATCAATGGAGATTCTTTCATATAGTAAAAAACTCCATTCGTCACCATTGAAAAATCGCCATTCATTCCCCATTGCCAAAATAACCAATGGAGATGAATGCCGAATTGCGCAAGGACATTTTCGCCATTGAATTCCCCATTTGAAATCGAATAAGGATTTTCCAATGAGGATTGACTTCCCCATTTCAAACGGAATAGGGATTATCCCATGGGCATCAGTCGGCAAGAACTCCTTGCATGGATTTTTTGGACACCGACTTCTGCTAATATTCCGTGCTCACACTCGTCTAGATAAGCATACTCTTCGCATAATCCGTATGGGAGTTCAGCGGGTTGCCGTCCTGCGACATCTCGCGCCAAGTCTCGGAACTAACGCGACGCAGTTTCCAATGGACATCTTTGGGTAATGCTGATCATTCAGTGCATCCGGATTTACTTTCCAATGGACACCATTGGGCAATGCTGATGGCTCGGTCCATCAGCATTTGCTTTCCAATGGGCATCATTGAGTAATGGTGATCATTCGGTTCATCCGCATTTGCTGTCCAATGGACGTCATTGGGCAATGGTGACTTTTCAATGGATATCCATTCACTGATCAATGGTCGTTCCTATACGCCATTGAAAAATGCGGAAATCTCAATGGGTCCCCATTCATTGTCCAATGGAGTCGTATGAGGACCATTGGTTGCCATCGGCGATTCAATGGAGTTTTTTACTACGGGACATCTTTTGTAGGAATATTTTTTCGATACAGTCTATAATACACTGCGACCTCGATAATCGGAATTGTGCGGCACCGACTCTTGCAAGAAGTGAGGTTGCGCACATTGCACAAAACCGTCTCTGCGCCGCTGGTGGCTGACGGCGGCCTGACGCGATTGGCTTGGAGCTTCTTCCACTACTTTGCAATTGCAAAGATCGAGGTACCGAGAATCGAGGTCGCAGTGTACAGGGTGTCCCATTCTAATCTTACACCTTATTTATCTCGAAAAAATACTGCTCTGGTCATAAATTGTGTACAATGAAATTTTTAGGATTCAAAGGGGGACATTTTTTTAAGGTCCTCCTTCGACCCCTAAAAGTTTCGTTCCACTCAATTTTTGATCGGAGCAGTATTTTTTGAAATAAATCAGCTGTAGGGTTAAAATGGGACACCCTGTATATTAGTTGATTTATCACCGTCTGAAAATCTCATGGCAAACAGACACACGCGAGATCGTTAACTCGCTTCGATAAAACTATATTTTCCTCGATTGAAGGCATTTGAGAAATTGAGTGATAAACTCAACATTTCCGAACACTGATAATCCACGAATATAGATTTAGCGCAACGATTAATGATGATACAAAAAAGGAAGCCTACAAAAATAATAGGACGCAATCTTAGCAAATTTATGAATTGGAGGTCATGTTTTTTTTTTATAAGAAGACCCAAAACTCTGACCGATAAATTGTCGGTTCTTTGAAGTGTCCGACTCTTCATCTTGCAACTCGAAATCTTACACGTAAAAAAAAATGTTCCATCCTTTTTGCCATTGTGCCGAGGCATGCTTTGAAATTTTAAACGCACGAGGAATAAAATCAACAAATTCAGAACGAATTTGTATTCTTCGGTCGTCGTTGCGTTTCGTCACAATCACACATTGTTCGATAAAAAATGCATTAGAAAATAGTAATGAAGAATTCTTGGATTATTTTTGACAATCATTTTTTATTTAATTAATTGATTTAATAAGTTAATTTAATTAATTGTCTTCTTAAGGGGAGGTTACCATCGAGAGGTTTGCAAAATGCATTAACTTTGGGATTTTTTTTTTTTAATATAAAATAAATACTTTTCAAAATGGGTTTTAACGTATTTTATTCTGCTATCAATGGAGAGCAAATTCTAATTTTATTTATGAAATAAAAATCCAAAATGGCGGCCTCAGCTCTCGTCCATTAAAGCCGATAAATTTAAATGGCTCCGCTCGCAAAAATGTGTTTTCGGAGAACAAACATTTTTTTAATCGTTTTTTTTTCAAAATATTTTTTTTTCTCGGCCATATCTGTCCGCGGTTTGTGATCAGCTATAAATTTTCCGAGAAAATATGCTGTTAAGACGTTAGCAAAAAATATTTCTTGCTCATTTTTGGCAACTTTTTCATAATTCTCGAAATTCTCTCTCTTTTCCCGAATTTATTTTGGTTTGGTCAACTTGAAAGATTGCACAAATAATATAAGGAATTGAAAATTTCTTAAAAATCGAATTGTTAAACTTTAAAAATTTGCGGAAAATTAAAAAATTATCGGAATCGGATGAATCAGATGTTTCGCAGCTTCAACTCCCGTAGTAAAAAACTCCATTGAATCGCCAATGGCAACCAATGGTCCTCATACGACGCCATTGGACACTGAATGGGGACCCATTGAGATTTCCGCATTTTTCAATGGCGTATAGGAACGACCATTGATCAGTGAATGGATATCCATTGAAAAGTCAACATTACCCAATGACGTCCATTGGACAGCAAATGCGGATGAACCAAATGATCACCATTACTCAATGATGCCCATTGGAAAGCAAATGCTGATGGACCGAGCCATCAGCATTGCCCAATGGTGTCCATTGGAAGGCAAATGCTGATGAACGAAATGATCAGCTTTACCCAATGATGTCCATTGGGAAGTAAATGCGGATGAACTGACTGATCAGCATTACCCAAAGATGTCCATTGGAAATGGCGTCGCGTTAGTTCCGAGACTTGGCGCGAGATGTCGCAGGACGGCAACCCGCTGAACTCCCATACGGATTATGCGAAGAGTATGCTTATCTAGACAATTGTGAGCACGGAATATTAGCAGAAGTCGGTGTCCAATAAATCCATGCAAAGAGTTCTTGCCGACTGATGCCCATGGGATAATCCCTATTCCGTTTCAAATGGGGAAGTCAATCCTCATTGGAAAATCCCTATTCGATTTCAAATGGGGAATTCAATGGCGAAAATGTCCTTGGGCAATTCGGCATTCATCTCCATTGGTTATTTTGGCAACGGAGAATGAATGGCGATTTTTCAATGGTGACGAATGGAGTTTTTTTACTATACGAAAGAATCTCAATTGATTATCGCCATTTATTCCCCATTGCCTACAAAAACCAATGGAGATGAATGCCGAATTGCCTATGGGGATTTTCTTCATTGAATCCCCATAGGATAATCCCCATTCCGTTTCAAATGGGGAAGTCAATCCTCATTGGAAAATCCTCATTCGATTTCAAATGGGGAATTCAATGGCGAAAATCCCCTCAGGCAATTCGGCATTCATCTCCGTTGGTTATTTTGGCAATGGGGAATGAATGGGGATTTTTCAATGGCGACGAATGGAGTTTTTTACTACGGGCTATCAGGAAAATATTCAGCTATAGATTCCAGCTCAAATGTCATGTAAAAAAAAAATACAGCCATTCTAGTGATCAAATTCATTTAAGGCAAAATGAAATAAAGAAATTTTCGAATTTTTTGCTTCCACCTGTACAGTTTATTCCTCTGAACACAAAATTACCAACGATTTTTTCGAAATTTTCAAATTATCATCAGTTTTCTCAAAAAACTTATATACATTTTTTAATTATTTATTACATGTTTTTTATATATTAACTTAGCTTAATACTTTTTTCGCAACGAAAATTCTTCGATTATATGTCATGAATAAATTCAGAGTCCGTAAAATTAATTAATATTTTGACAATAAACAAAAATTTTCGAGAAAAAAAAAGAAAATTAAAGAAGTTATATGTTAGGGCTAAAAAAAGAGGTGTGCTGACTGACACGATTGCAACCTTTCTAGTCATACGATAAAAAAATTTAAAAAACATTCGTAATTTTCTAATTATTACTAATTACGGATATTAGTAAGAATGTCGTTATAGCCGCTACCTCAAAAAAAAAAAAAAAGATTCGTCTATAGTCACTAAAATAGCTATAACTCTATAAATTATTGGAATTTAAAAATTTCTTTTCGAGGATATATTCTTAAAAGTATAAACTTTAACCCTTACTTGTCACACTTCTGCAGAATAACGTACTTGACACACTGGGGTCGTTTGTACCCCAGCGATAAAAATTCTTATAAAAACTCTACCATTTAATATTTTAACTTGCAAATTTTTTTGGAACTTCTTGAGAGGTTACTTTTCAAAGTTATACAGGATTTATAGTAAAATATTAAAGTTCAATATGATAAATAAATTAAAATATCCAAAAAAACTGAAAAAAGACAACTGTTACGAAAAAAATCATAACTTTTTTATTTTTCGACAAAAATGGTTGAAAATTTAACTGAGTTTGCTCAATACATAGCACTACAAGAAAAAAAATAGTAGTAGTAAAATAATATGACAGGAAAAAAAAATCGCACAAAATTTTCGCACTCGACGTTACTTGACACACTACAGGCGAAACCACTTGACTTTGGACGGCTACGACATAAAAACTTATTGTCTTAGACTGATGCTATAAGCTTGACGGAGTAGTGGCATCCTCGAACTAATGACAGATGTCGTTGTAGGCCTCATTTTTTAAAATTTAGGTACTTAAAATTATACACTGAGAGAAAAAAATTA